>DWEM01002806.1:0-11527 GCA_018245935.1 Agara belti belti | reverse complement strand
TAGGTCAAAGTTGAGAGATAAGATAGATTTTATCTCGATTAACTATGTCTTTTTTTATTGCGAAGTTAATGTTTTTTTCATAAAACAACGCTTAGTCGTAATGGCCCGTAAAAATATGATTTTTTCAAATTGAATGCAATGAATTAAATTGAATGAATTTTCTTGAAATTGTTTGTAAAAGCAAACATATATTTCTCTAATAGAATATACACGGCAACAGAACCGTGTTGAATCATGTCACGCAACACAACAAATAAAAGGGTAAGCGGCAAAAGTCTTTCAAACGGCATTTCGTAATGACACTTATGAGACGAGACGCGCTAGGGTAGGGAACCACTGGGACTGTCTGCCGCGATAATCGAGACATACCATATTGATTGCACGGATATTGTTAGCTTTTTTACGATTATTCAGCTTATTTTATATAATGAGCTTGTTCGCGTAAATTTTACTAAGATTAGAAAACATTATATCGATTCTCAAATACGTTACTTGATGACAAGAATAAATTATATTAGCTTTCGCATGTGTTTGAGTATGTTGTACTACAATTGGTTACAATTATATCAAAGTGAGAAGAAGATTTAAAAATAAAATAGCTTTTAATAATCAACAATCTGATAAATCACTTACTTGGCACAGTGGGATATAATTACCTTTAGTATACTTTGGTGAGAATATTTAATCTGGTACATGGCATAAATTAAAACAGAATAGAAGACATTTATGAGTCAATTACTGAGTAACATAAATACGACATAAGAAAAACTTGTTTACTGTTGATGGAATATAATTTCAACGTTCAACATTTTGTTTGTGCCAACAAATACTTTTAAAGTCAACCAAACTATTTGGATATAAAGGATCATTGAGTCACTGACCAAATGTGATATGAGTGAAATTGCCTACTGGAGGAACCCAACGTCCACCATTTAAATTATCTCATAAACTAGGGGATCGGTTTATTTATTTAAAAATGACTAGATAAAGCTAGAAGCATGTATTTCTTAGCTTTACTATGACAGTTCAGAGTCTAGACAAAGGTCACGGATAGAACAAGATGACATTTTTTGTCATGTCCAAAGCAAGAGCGGACCGAAATTGAAAGAGAATGCTAATCGACCCGGAAACAACAAAAACTGGTCTTCAATAAAACACTAAATGAAATACATCCAAGTTAGTTAGTACAAGAGCAATCTAACCTTGATACGAATAAATACAAAGCTAAACCTTTACAAAACAGTATTCCGCGATAGCCTTAAAACGCGCATAATTACTCGTTATCAGCGTTATTCGCTAATTATTCCGATTAATTGTTATATCTTCATACGATAAGGCTCTTGGCGATAGAAACAATTTTCCAACAAAACTTTAAAACGTTATATTAGGAATGTTTTGAAACTGAACACTGACTCGAAGGTCCATCATTTTCAATTACAAGAGCATCTTAAAACCAATGTATAGTCAAATAGTACTCGCACCAGCATTTGTTTATTTCTTATTGTCATTAATTTGATGTTGGCCTGTCGAGGATCTTGAGAAATCAAAACTGTAACTAGCAAAATATAAATTTAATCTATTGACTTACCCATAATTCTTACTCAGTCTAACGTATTCTAAGTGTTTGTCCGATTTACGGCACACAAACACTTATTTTAACTTAGCCCACGTGGTAGGTTCTATGTTAGTCACAGGGTCTTCGCGGAAGCAAACCTTACGCCAGTAGGATATTCGAGTTGATGCATTACAACTTTTGGCACTTAAACACAGCTGTTTCATACGGCGAATTTTTAATTTACGAGCATTTGTTTCTAATACAAAAACAACACATCGATCAATAAACCATTCATTATCCGGCGATAACACGTGGACGAATTATCCGCATTCTCTTATCGCAATTTAACAGGATGTCACGACGACCTTGCCGCGCATAATCACTGTATTGCATAAGTAATTGTTTTTTCTATCGAAATATAATTACGTGTTACGTAAAAGCACCGGTCTGGGCGAACAAAATCAAACTCAGATATCAAGACCCTTGAAATCACGAGATGTAAATGCTTTCTTCACTGGGACTTGGACGCAAATATAAAGGTAGAGAGAGACCCGTGAGTCAGTTAATTTTGCGTATACGTAGCTTTCATTAACAAATTTTGCTATTGTTTAATCATTATTTTATATTTGTCTATGTATTAACAAAAAAATCTAAAGAATTGACGAAAATATGAAATGTTTAAATTAAAAAATGTAATGAGTTACGGTCGATTTTCGATCGTGAAGCGAATAGTAGTATTGGTAATAATGAGCTAAGTTTCATATTTTTATCGATATCGATTATGATAAAAAGCTACGGGTACAACACTAGCCCGAACAGCCGGAACGAAAGCGGCATGAACCGCGCAGACGGCGGCTCGGCTAAGGACATTTACACATCACATATTTACATATGAGTAAAAGACCTAAAGCTTTAGAGAGTTTGTTGACAGGTTTAGTATTGAGCTTATGCAAATTACTTTGAAGTGGAAATAGCGCCTAGAACTCTAAGATTCCCAAACAGATCTTTTATTTGGTATTTTATGAATCTTATATACCTACATATTATCTTTGTTCTGATTCATCGTATGAAAATAAGGTAGGTAATGTAAGCACTGCTGTTTTTAATTTTCCTTTCAAGTATAAACTCGCAAGCGATGTGTCCACGTGTGTAAATGGCCTAAGCCCATCTCGAGACCAATTTGACTGGACTATGTCAGTGTTACGCAACTTAGTAAGTGGCGCAGCCTCCATTGAACTCCCGAGCATTGTGTTACTATCGCGTAATGTCATATTGCTGTAGGCATATCCTACTAACATTAGAAATGCGAAAGTTTGTGAGAATGTTTGTTAGTCTTTCACGCAAAAGTTACTAAACGCATTTAGATGACTAATATATAAACTTTAGAGCAATGTAGCTTATACATCAGAATAACAAATAGGATACAATTTAGAAAGGTTTTTTTGACCATAACGCAACGATTAGTGTCAAGTGGGTCCGAAAAATTCCTGCCCTTTGAGAGCTATCTTAGCGTGCCTAAGTCTAAAAAGCATATATCTACTTTTTATATGGAACATATCCAAATAGTGAGCCATAAATACAATTAAATCGGATACTTTTTTTACAATGCACATTTTACAGTATTTATCAATAAACGCGGGCAAAGCCGGGGGCGGAAGCTGGTTATTTTATATACATACGGTTGGGAAGTAGTAGAGCATGTATACGGTTCACCCGGGGAAGTATCATCACCAACATTCTGTGTTCGCCCTGAAAGGTGTGGATGCCGGTCCACGTGTCTACCAGAGGCGATCGTCTTAGTCTTCAAGAGTAATTATATTACAAATAAATCATATTTATAATTTCAGTGCCTGTTAGCGCTATATGCTATCCTAATTTAGCATGACGCCGCAAAATTTTCACCTGCCAAAGGTTGTCGCAGTAAAAAGTTTGAGAACTCCTGATATACGCCATTGTGCTGTGATGTATTGACGACAGTTTCTTTGTAACATTTTTCTTGATTCAAACCAAAATTATTACTTCACCGTTCACGCTTCAAGGCGAATCGCTGTATAGGAAATGGGTGCAATTATAGTGTCCACGCTTCCTCTTTCTCCATAATTTTCGTAACACCTTCCTTGCGCTCACCTTGAGACGACAAAAACGGTAGAATATTGTCTATGAAAATAAAGGTTCACTAGTGGAAAGTTGCTGAATAGACTCAAAAGGTTCCAGGATAAAGAAGCATAAGTCCACCATTTGTAATCCTGATGAAAATATAAAAAAAATCCGTCGCAACGAAGAAAATGTCGTAACACGTCTGAAACATTTCAAAAGGTCCGCTTATCGATTGCAACGGGCGTTGCATCGATACGGATTGCATTAGAAGTGCAAATGCGCGGTGCGGTAGCGCCAAGTGATTAGGAACAATATGAGCAAAGACAGTGCTAACAGGCGCGGGTATAGGACGGCGAGCCGGCTCTGTCATAGAAATATTCTTCTTCACAGAAATCATCTTCAGTCCCGACAAACTTTCACTGCTTCTACTTTCATCAAAATCGTCATACCGGCTCATTTGTTAAGGCAATCTTGACCTGACCTTTAAGTGCGGACCCCGATTTGATTAAAACATAGGTTCTCAAACTTATTTCGTCTACTTTGGGAAAGAATTATTTTAAGGCACCCCCTCCTTCAAAATAACTTCACCGCACCCTCAACTTTCTCTAGCTAGACGCTCTACTGTTCCCCTGCAAAGCCCACGAGGGGGCGGTATCGTCCACTTTGTGAGAATAATAAGCAACCCAAACCGACTGGTAACCGTGCCCAGCAAAGGGCAAAGGCGCTCGTGAAAATTTACCATCAGCGATTCTCCATCCAAGTACCCGTTTGCGATCTGTAACCGGGTCGAGGCTACGAGCACTTCGAACACTTCCGAAGCGAAGATTTGCTGCAGCAGACTAAATGGCCCGATCCAAGGAGCGGCAGCGATGTGGCAACGTGGCGCGAAGTTGGAAGTATTGGCCGCGTATCGGGGTCACATTGCCAACGGTTGAGACACGCGCCGAAGTTTAAAGTTATACCGTTTATCGATTCTTACCGAAACCACATAATTCGACCGGTATTTGGTAACTGTCCAAGGGCCTTTTCCTAGAAAATGACATTGGAAAAATTTTCCCATTAAAATTACATTCGTTTGAATACTTTAGAGGATTTAACGGGTTGCCTTGACTGGTCCCCGGTATTCCTTTCACTAAAAATATTATACATACAAATAAACATCTCAACCTAATTAAGCAACAATTAACATTATACAGTACATTACATCTTAATATAATGTCATATATTCCAATGATGCATGCATGAAACAGTCAAGATAATTTAATAAATCACTAACAAAAAATCATTAAAAAAACAGCTGTTAGATCGATTAGATGAATATTGCCACTAACCCGTAACTCCACGTACACACTGGAACAGCGTGGTGGAGTATGTTCCATGCGGCCAGTAGATGCAAAAGCGACCAGCGCCCAGGAATCGGACGTAAAAATGGTTGCATAGATATGCAAATATAAATGAAAAATCTAAATGTCTGTCCATATCTTTACTGGAACAATGCCGCATGTAAAACTCAAGTTAACGTTGATACTTTTTACCACGAATCAGCCGCGGTAGTTACTTTATTGCAACACTAAGCTGATCCCGTCTTAGACGTTAACAAAATATATGCGAATTATGAAACTGGAACTATCAATCACCAACGGTTGAAACGCAATCAGATACAGAGTTAATTGCGTCTTAATTGTGTTAATACGTACTTCCATACTAATATTACAAATGCGAATGTGCGTTCGTTTGTCGTTCTTTCACGTGAAAACGGAGTACCGGATCGATGTGATTTTTAGCACGGGGATAATTCAAGGGCTGGAGAGTGACATAGGATACTTTTTTTGAGAAAAAATTGTATCATATCTAGAGGAAAACACGTTACAATGAAATAAGCGCTACAGATGGCGTTGGTAATAACGGTATGACGTGGCGATGAAATTAATTAATTTTGATTACGAGCACGCAGCCACGGGTATCGGCTAATCACTATCACTACATAGTATAAAACAACGTCGCAACCGTCAACAATGTCTGTCCCTATGTATGCTTAGATCTTTAAAACTACGCAACGGATTTTGATGCGGTTTTTTTTAATAGATAGAGTGATTCAAGAGAAAGGTTTATATGTATAATAACATCTATTATATAGTAGAGAAATGCTGTTATTTTTGAGGTTACTAATGTGATGTCGTAAATAATTACGTTTTTTGCTGCGGGGGCGGGACGAAGTCGCGAACAAAAGCTAGTTATGATTCATTTATGAATATTTTTCACTGAATAAAGCGTAAAAAAATATAGTCGAATAAAATTTTCCAATCCGCATTTTATTTAAATCATACTTTAGTAAATTTTCGCAAATCGCATCCTAACACTCAATCGCTACGGCTCGATGTGACCCACCTGCCAAATCTCGAGCAGACAATACGGAACGGAACAATACGACCCCGACCCTCTGCCCTGCGCGCAAAAAACCGTCCGTCGCAAAAAAACGGGAAAGATGGCAAAGGTGTCCCGATTTTTGACAAAAAAAAACGCTAAGGTTAAGATCCATGGGAAAGAGTTAGATGCGGCAAGACCTTTTCGCGAACACGATACGTTTCGCTGTTTTTTAACAGAATAACAGTTCGCAAGGGTCCCGTTCCGAGCAATTGTGTTCTGCATTTGAAAAATCACGGAACTCACCCCTTTTAGGAAGCAACAGATGACGTTGGGTGAGATAATTTTTTTTTTTTTTTTTTTCATAAAACGCCTGATTTATAACTGTTTACAGTAATTTGAGACTTTTATAGATTCTTACGTGTTGCGGGAAGATTTTTTGGAGATTTAATAACGGTTTTTCGATACGATACGTTAAAGATGTTTTTTGTCTCCGCTATTCCAATATACAAAAACGTGGCTACGATAGTTTTGCAAAATGAGAAAGGGAATGCTCCGTTGGTTCGGACATGTGGGAAGAACGGATGATGAATTGTCTAAGCAGATATAAAATGCGAGTGTTGATGGATGTAGGCGCCGAGGGAGACCTAGACTGTCCTATCTCGACCAGATAGGTCAGACATTGGCTGTCGGAGTCAAGAGTCTCCGAAACCGGTGTGTATGAAGAGAGTGATGAATGTAGACGAAGCGCGTCAGGTTTTGTAAGGACAGAGATATTTGGCACTCGGTGCGCCCTGCCTATCCCGTTAGGAACCTGGTGTGATGTTATGTATGTATGTATGTATGTATGTATGTATGTATGTATGTATGTATGTATGAACAAATGTATAGTTTTGCAATTTTTAAAAGTGAACGCCTGACAACTGTTTCTAAAAATGAGCGGGCATTTAATCAATCAATAAATCAATCAACATTAATATCACAATATTAACAAGTTATTGAAAATATACATATGAATCGGTTTTTATAAGATTTCTACGGTCATTGTTCAGTTTTTTTTGCTCGACTCAATCACAAGCTATTGTCCACTGCCTCACAATGTGGCAGTGCCCCTTCCTGACCATCTTAGCAAAAAAAGATGCAAAAAATGCCTTCAGGGTCAGAAGTCACACAATCGGTATTGAACGCTTTCTTTTCTTCCTGTCTCAAAGGGTCACTTTGACTTTTGGTCTATTCGGAAAGAGGTCAACTATTCAATTGTACACCGCAAAATGGAACCGGAACTCGGGTCGGATTCCAGAAAAATGTATTAATTTTTTTCAAAAGCAATCCGATACCGGTGTGACCGCGGGTCAATGATAAGCAATTCGAAAAAGGGTTATCGGACAATATCGCAATTATTTCCTTGGAATTGAAAAAAAGTTGCGAAATATTCTTAAATTTTTGTTGATTTATAAGAAGTTTTACATTAAGCAATGTTAAACTTATATTATACTCACGTTAATATAGGTAAGTACTTAATCATAAAGTTTGCATTTTTTTTTATTTAGAATTACGTGGCTTACTTTCATTACCTTTAAATTGAGCTCAAAGTTCGACTTCAATTCTATGGCCGCAGAGATAGAAAGCACATGCAAAAATTTAAAAAAAAACCTGTTTTCTTTGAATGAAAAAAGATCTATTTACAAATTACATCAGCTGTGATTATACCTAATGTTGAATGTCTACGGTGTTTAAAATATAAAGGGTTTAAAAATAAAGCGCACCTATTCACGGGCCAGTCTGATACCTATAAATTATACAAGTACACAAAAAAAATATACATTTAATGTAGATTAACCTTGGAACTTCTTTAGAGATTCGCGGCCTTTTCGACCCCATCTGCGCGCCGCCATTTCCCACGAATCACCCCAAAATTTTAGGGTTATCTTCTTTACGCTTCGCGGGAATGAAAAAGTGAATCATTTAACAGCGCTGTCATTTATTTATTTTTTTTTCTCAAAAAACACTAAAAAATTATAAAGGTGAACTGTGTGACCCAATGCTTGATGAGGTCTCGACATTGTGAACCGGGTTAACCTTGTGTATTTTGGAAATTCGATCCGGTTATTCCATTGTCAATTTTTTTTATCCGTTCCTAAGATTTGCGATAGATTATAAGACAGATGTGATAGGATATTTGCGCGTGGGAAGGCGAAATCTTTACTCTAATTTCTGTGTGTCTGTTTAATACGACTCAAAGAATTTCGTAACAGCGCTGTATGTATGGAATCATATGTTTGTTCTACACAATTAAATATGAGTAAATCTTACTCGCTACAATAGTGAGGGAGAACATCGTGAAGAAAACTGCACACCTCAAATTTCCCCATAATGTTCTTTGAAGTTTATGAAATCTTCCTCGTAGTAGACTGGTCCTCATATTTATTATAAGAGGAGACAGATGTGCGGCACTAACAATTAAAGGGTTAAAATAAACAAAAAAATAATTAAAGTAATTTTTACGTGAATTATAAAAGGTGATTACGGTCACTTTTCATTGGCAAACACTATGTATGTTATTCCTGTTGAACAAAATTTTTTATTGTCATTTTATCGGCAGCACGTATCGACGAAATTCCTTTAAAATTAATTCCGTTGTGTCGAGGGATGATAATTGCATAATTGTCGTAAAGGTGTGTGTTATAAAAAAATATCCATACGAACATCGCATTATATTTATTTATCTTTATTTACATTTATTTATCGATATTTATTTATCTACATATTAATGAATACACCCAACACAAGTCGAAATACAATTAAAATAAAAAAAGAAACAAAAAGTGTAGTGTAGAAATAAAATAACCTTAAAATCTGTAAAATAAAACATTGTTCGAAATTTAAAATTAAAAAAAAATTCGCATGGAGCCCGCGTACGGTGTAAGTGATAATTCTTAATGATTATATAATTATATTAATTTTTTATTATTATTCGTAAGTAGGTACCAGTATATAATTACGTGACTAACTAAATAAATTAAAATTTTCGTAACGCTCCATAATTTACTAGCAAAGAAGTTTCACGTCAATTGACTGTAAACTTTTAAAGTCACACTACTGGCCTTTCCCGCAGAGGCATGCTGCTCTAATTAAGATAGGCGATTTTTACATAAATACTAGTTTGATCAACAATGTAATTGAAAACATCTTTCTTCACTTCATACATCTACATGTCAGTGAGAGTTACGAAGATCAGCTTGGACCCTTAAAAAAACTCATATAACTATAATTAATAGTAAAGGCATGTATAAATATTTTAAATTAGTAAGGATTAATGTATGTATATTCGAATTTTAAAAACAAAACATTTAATTAGTTATTTTTAATTTAAAGTCGCAATCTACCTGGCCACACATAATATACATTGCCAACATGTCTTACCCGAATTTGAATTTAAAAATCGAATTCCATCACGTGTTTAAAACATTCGATACGTCAAAACGGAAAACGTCTTATGACGCATAAATCACAAAGATCGGTTGAATCGGTTCCCGTAAAAAGATGAAATATCGTCACGTGTCGCTGTTTCCGTAAATTTCAATTAATTTATTCAACGTACACGTCCAGCTAAATATTATTCGTGTAGTTAGTGTATGTATTGGTACAAAAAGTCTCCGCTCGTTTCTCGGTAAAACGCTCGCGACTACACCATATGCGATGCTAAAAATAATTTCCATCGTTTAATACAAAAATCGCAATAATTAACTTCGTTACAGACCAATAAATTACAATACGAGAAAGAAATGCAACACGACACGCACACAACGACGGGCCGTGTGTATACACGCGAATGCGTCAGGGATGCGCCGATGTTGCTTCAACGGATTTTAATATGACTATAATAGAACAAAGGAAGTTATCGATAGTCACGTCACGTAAGGAAAAAGCGTTATGGCCCCTAATTCAACTTTGTCTGTCTATTATTTATGAATGTGTGTAGAAATATTAGTATCTCGCTGGAAACAAACAAATGCGTTTCTTAATCATTTTCTTGTGCTTCATGACTTTCTATACATTTTGAAGTTTACGTAAGTTAGCATTTTGTCTTCATACATATTTTTTCTATTCGCTTATTGGGGATAACAACAGCTAAAATCCAATTAGAGTTATCCGCAATAACTGTTGTAATAAAACAGTCATTGACTTGGTACTTTGTTTTATTTCACAGTTTTAAAAATAGCGTAGGTACAGTACAGCAACGAACAATCCGAGCGGAGAGAATATAAACGAGGCGGGAAAATTTCTAAGTTGTCAAAAATGACATCTCGCGGAACGCGGGAATTTCGAATATACATCGACAATGACAATGAAAAAACACTTAAGCTACGGTACAATTTTAATATTTCGTTTTTTTTTTTCAATTATTTACGAAATTGTTTTGATTGGCCTCGTGGTCGAGTGGTTAGAGACCCCGACTGCAACACCGGAGGTCGTGGGTTCGATTCCCACGCGGGACAAACATTTGTGTGTGCAGCACATTTGTCTATATAAGTAATATATCGTATGTATATATGTATGTTTATCAGCTGTCCAGTTACCATACCACAGGCATTAAATTGCCTAATTAGGAATCGGATAGCCGTGTGTGGTATTGTCCCTGGATATTATTATATTAATTCAAACAATCGACAACTCGACGTACTCGTCTCTACACCGTCCGCCGATCACAAATACATTCGTATGATTTATTGTTAACACGACCAACAACTCATGTGTGGAGTGTATCACTCCATGGTACCCACACTTAGATATGCGACTTGCACAAACGGGATTGGAACAGCTATACGCTCCTACGGCCTTACAGCCTGATCCCTCTATAGAATTGTAGATATGATTATTACACCATCGTGTCCTTTCGATAGCCGAGAGGTTTTTATCCGGCTTTTTTTCTTTCCTGTGCACTTTACACCGAAGCCTACGTGAGCCCCGGGTATGATAAATACGAATTTTATGGTTTTGTGTTGATTATATATATTTAAATTAAATATTATGTTAATTTCAGTGTAATTATTAAGTAAGGATAATAATAATTGTAACAGTATTTTCAAAATTTTTACAGTGTAAAAGATAAAATGTGGATTTAACTAATAAATAGCATTTGTGCAAATAGACGTCTTTGCATTTGTCGTCACGGGGTAAGCAGAAAGAAAACGAAAAAAGAAAAGAAAGAAAAAAGAAAAAGAAAGAAAAAGAAAGAAAGAAAGAAAGAAAAAAGATAGCAAAAAACACTGAGTGCCTAATTTCCCATTCTTAAAAACTTAACGCGCTTCCGAGCTTTTGGATATGATAATCTATATATTAATACGTGAAGCAAAAACTTGGATCCCTTTTTACGAAAATCGCGCGGACGGAAGAGTATGAAATTTGGCATATTTATAGTTTATGGGTAGGCGAAGTGCTGAATGCTAATATTTTTCAATAATAATGCTTATAAAGTACATTAAATCAATAAATAAAACATTACACACA
>DWEM01002805.1:0-11528 GCA_018245935.1 Agara belti belti | reverse complement strand
GGGTAGGCAGAGGAGTGTAGTACACCCCCACATTTCACCAGTTACGTTTAAGTCCCACAATGGAATAGGCGGTGAGCGTATTGCCATGCACCGGGCACACATCCAGACTGAGTCACTACTAGAAATTCTAAATTAGAAAAATCCAGCAGTACTTAACCCGGGATTTGAACCCAGGACCTCCCGATCGGCAGTCGCGCTAGCAACCGCTCGACCAACGAGGCAGTCTAAAGGCAGTAAAAATATCTATATGAGTATTAGATCGTATGTATGTATATACATACGAGTATGTATTTATCAGTTGTCCGTTTACCATAACGTTGCCTAATTTGGTATCAGACAGCCGTGGACTTTTCCCAATTATTATCATAATAAGTATCTGAACCTTTACCACTGTTGTACACAAATCTATTCTCATAATTCAATCCTCAACAATTGCCTGACAAACATGACTAACATTTTCCCAAGTCGCGAGAAAGCGGCGTTAAAAATATACGCAAAATGATTACCGCGAGCGACTATGTTTCTCTGTTCTAAGCACGCACGCCGTGACATAACTAGTTACACCATGTTTCAATAGCGTTCTATAGGATTCAATAGGATCAATTGTCTAAGAAATTGCGCGCTTTTCTGTGAAGTGAGTAACAAATTTCTATGTAGCAGTTACAACCGCCCTTGGACAGCTGTAACCGGGAAGTGTATTGCAATCAGATTCTGCATTTAGTATTAATTGTCAATTACGTTAATATTGTGTAATGGGACTGCAGGAAATTGACTGTTAGTGACATTGCGCTAGTGTATCAGCTCAGTTGATATTACATAGTATGTGTATGTGCTATTCAAATTTGATCATTCGCAAGAAAATAATGTTTAAACGTAAACATTTGTTTAGTTTTATTAAACATAATTTCAAGTCTCGAATGAATAAGCAGAGCGGTGATGCAGCAAGGTTAGGCTGGCAGATATTAAAGATTTCCACCGGCTACACTCGTGACAAACTTAGGTCTTTTCTACAATGATCAAGGGATTTAGATGTACCCTTGATATGATTGCTATAATTATTAAATCACATTTCTGGTTCGGACATGTGGAAAGAATGGATGATGAAAGAATGACAAAGCAGATTTACAATGCGAGTGTTGATGGATGTAGGCGCCGTGGGAGACCTAGACTGTCCTATGTCAACCAAATAGGTCAGACACTGGCTGACGGAGGAGTCAAGAGTCTCCGAAACCGGTGTGTATGCATGGAAAGTGATGAATGTAGACGAAGCGCGTCAGGTTTGCAAGGACAGGGATATTTGGCACTCGGTGCTTTCTGCCTACCCCGTTAGGGACCCGGCGTGACGGTATGTATGTATTAAAACACATCTAATCCCATTGAACAATAACGGTCCATGAAATATGTGTAGTATGTACTACACTCATACATCTGTAAAGACGGGACGGTCCAGTTGTAACCAAACACATGGCGAATCCACACATAATTGACCCCTACCCATGGGTTGCTCGAGCGTAAATTTGCTGTAATAGTTAGACAATTCCGTAAATTGCCTAACTCTGCGAGTTACAGTTAACTGTATATGGCAGAATTTACACCTTGCTCCAAATTGCGGAAAGTTCACAGGTTTTTTTCAGTATCTGGAACAGAACGTGTTTTTTCGAATTTGTAGTGATTTTTGTATGAAATGTAAGAACCATAAGAACAGCTATGGGTATAACAAATTAAGATTTGTTCATTTTTACGGCGGGGTTGGTTTTCGTCCTCTTCCCTGGTCATAAATTATTACTGTCATAAGAAGTTTTAATTAAAAAGTTAAATATAACATAGTCTATAGCAAAACTAGAATAGTGATGAATTTATATTTTTTTAATTCGGATCGCTTAGATTTTTAGTTGGTTACGTTGAAACATGCCTACATAAGTATAAAAAAAAATAATGATTATATAACTTATTTTCTGTTCTCATAAGGCGTGACAGAGACTAAATAGCCAAATGCCGTATTTTTAAACTTCTCTTCTATTTTAATGAATTTTCAATTTTGAAAATTATTCCTATTATACCTCAATTTAATAATAATCATTATTTGACGTTCTTCGTATAACTATAGTTATGAAGAAGAAATAACAACAGTTTACTCTGTAAGCTCTATTGGGTTTCAAAGAGCCACAATTGTAGCTATTTCGCGCTCATTTTCGCCTTTGACTGAGCAAGCTACTCTATTTGACGTTGATATCGTGTTTGCGGTGAACGAAATAGAATATTCCTTGCATAAAGTAGCTGATGATATATTGGGGGTTGCAACGTACTTTGGTGGATAGATTAAACAAAACAAAAAACGCACATACACCGGGATTTCCTGAATGATGAATGCTGAACAAAAATACTAATAAATAGGATAATTTTTCCCATTCAAATATAAGAGTAGCTAAAATCGGGCCACAGCCAATGCGAAGTAGTGGCCGCTATACTAAATGGTCCGTCAAACTGAACTGAACTGAATTGAATAAACTAAGATGAGACGTATGGAATTCTAAATTCGAAATCAAGGACAGCAAACTTAGTGAGACTGGCGTTAGATAGTCGTTATTGAGACTATCTTTGCACCTATTATTTAAAATTGGAACCTGAATAAACATTAAACGTAGCCAACGACATAGATATTAAAAATGGAACAACGGAAAATTAACTATGAATATTCAATTACACAGAGAGACGCAATGAACATTTTAACAATCTCGACTTGTACGCAAGAATTGCAGTCATGTGTTAATTGTGTTATTGACTTTAAAATTCATTATGCACATTCAGCAAATACTTGTTATCGCTGCGGTAGGTTTCACACAAAAACCCGTCTGGCCCCATTGTCGGCAACTCTGTGTTGTGTGATAATACTCAACGCCTGTTTCACCGTTGACGTGGAAGACGCACACGCCGCTGTCATGTTAAATCATGCAGTGAATTGCATGAGGAGTCACTAGCTCGCGTTACAAGCTGGCGCTAGGACTGTGGGATCCTGCTAACCGCGTTTACTCGAGCGACAAAGCGCTGCATTTGGCAGTGAACACTATCATGCGATAATTTATCCCACACAACGTTACGTGCACAGACGTAGCTAATTCTATCTAAATACGAATAAATGCACTATATTCTCCGCTGGTATTAGTGTTATATGAAAAAGTATAACATATCATAAAAGTATAACATAACATGAAACCCTACAGCTAAACGGTGCAATCAAATGCTAGCCTGTCATATGGTCATATGACATAGACGAATTATGTAAATAGTTGAACATAACACATTTCCATTAGTTCGTGTGGAAACGGCCTAATTATACTGTTTGATAGAACGCATCCGTACGCAGTTGACGGAAAGGAGCGCAGCATTATTCAATCAAGAGCAATCCAACGGTAATAGCAGAAACAGATATTCCGAGAAGAAATGGTTATTCAATTATCAACACATTCAGGGCTATTTGAAAAAACGTTTCGTGCAACCAGCGGATATCCGCCGACTAGCAAATGGTTTGACCTTTCACTGAACTTTCTGCTACAATATATTACTGCTGTAGAGAGTAAAATATTATATTTCAGTGTATTATTTTTGCTAAAGGGCTTGTTAAAGATAATAACTTATCAACAAACAAATTAACATATTGACACATATGACTAGGTGCCCGTATTTGCTAGTCCAATGCCAAAGCCACACTGTTAATGACTTTGTTCAATATAACAATAAACGCTTTTCAGTCTGCAGTGTTATTTCCACTGCCTTGTTTCTCTGGGTCTACCGCACTTACGAACTATAAGCTAATGAAAAAATGCTTTGATTTTCTTATTAAAAATCATGTTGAATGTAACAAGTGTTGCTATATCGTGTTATTTAAAAACACAAGAACAAGATCCAAACCGTCCGCAGTAAAACACTGGTCGCATTAAACAAGCATTCTTCCACCGCATGAACACCAAATTGATTGAAAAGCGATGCCCCTTGAATCGCTGGAGCTTTTTATTAAAACCGCAGACAATCGGCAGGCGCGCGTTACGGCTCGTGAAAGCCTTAATAAAATAATACGATACAAGCGAACAGTAAAATTTAAACGGACGCTGCATAAAATTATACTGTGATGCGGATATTCTTTGTGTTATTTTACGACCAGATTGCTGTCTTTGGACTACTCTTCAAATTGGTCGTATAACCTTTTTCTCAATCGCTATCAGCGTGTACTACATTGATTGCAGGCGTGTTTCTTATTCGTATGTTATATTAGAATTTCTCATTTCTACAACTTTCATTATATTCGGCGTTCTGGAAAAACACATCAATTTATTGTTCGCTATGTCTTGAATAATCATTGATATGGAAGATTGAACCAACGACACAGATAAAATCCGCCGCGATATTACTTTTACTGTTTACAAATACAATTCCCATACACTGAATCTCAATGGCATTACAAATACACATAGGCGTCGATTAGAAAAGCAGTGTCAGAAATATTCGTCTAAACACTAATTCTGTATGCTTCTAGAATATTTCTTTATTCCGTTTCGGAATAAGTTATATAATGAGTTCGATTGTAAAATGAGATATATAATCTGTTCAATCCTATAATAAGATTTATAATCTGTTCGATTACGAGAACAGCTAAAAAAGTTTCTGAATCTGAAACTTTCTCATAGATGTATGTATATTTACGGATATGTGTTTGTAACGGATATTAAATATTAGATTCGGTTTACTGAATAATAAATCCGGTTTAAACAGCGATTGTATATAGTAAGGCTTCGCGTCGTATGCTAGATAAGTCAAAATTCATATGTATAAAAAGTGCTAGTATTTGATAGTGGAAAATGAGATAAAGATTCAGAGTAATATTTGACGAGATTTAGAATAGCTTGTTTTGTACTGATTCGTATGAAATGACTGAAATGTCAAATGTATTGGTATAGGTCCATATATAAAACGCACTACGTTACAGGATTCAGTTGTCCTAACACACTATCAAAGTAATACCTTCGCCTACATTACACTTACAGCGCAAGTCAAAAATGAAAAGGATTTTTTCACAAATAAATCTCGTTATGACCTAGACCAAAACTCATTTCAGGTTCATACAGAAATGGTCCGAGCGTTTGCCTGCCAGCGTTACCTTTTATATTGAAGTTCCCTTGAGCTCCGCGCACTTATTCGAATACAGTGTTCGAATAAAAACACCACAAAAGCCTCGCTAAAGGGCTACTTTCCGCTGACCCCTGTATTCGACAAAGAAGCACAAGTGCAAAGGTATTCATTGAAAGCACTATATCGTTACCTTTTTTCTTGTCGGCATTTAAACTTGAATCGCGATGAATACTCACTGCAATAGCGGATTCAAGTATGCGGTAATTAAAAATGTTATGCAGTCGTGGAAATTGCGCCTACTTAGGACATAATTTTTTAGGTTATACATATTGTAACACTATGGCGCGTACGAATATAGGAATGAAACCTTTACAAAAATTATCACAGTACTAGATATTAGTGGAAACTTTGCTGTACTTCCAGTTGCATTGTAAATGTTACAATAATTTATGTATTAAAAATTGTATGTTTGACAAAAACAAATAAACAAGCGTCGATGAAAACATGGTAGCTCGTAAAATCAAACCTAATGAATGTCTAAATATCGGTAAAACATTGAAACTGTAGCCCTGCCTCGGTGTCCAGCTTCACTGACTGTGTCTAAATGATATTTCTATGTATATTTATAGACAGTGTAATCATTTTAACTATTTATGTTTGTACCTGAAAAATTTGTGAAACATTAGGATTTTTTTTTCTTTTATACGAGTTAAGTATACATGCAGACGATTTATTATCAACTTAAGCACCCTTACCTTTACAATTAAAAATGTTAATGCAATTACTATAACGCTCCACAAATGCGTGATTTCTTTTATACGATTACAATGAAAACCTGTCTTATATTTACCTAACACGTCTGCTTACAGAACTCTTATACATGCTCGTTGTATACCTTATTAGGCCCAATTTTCGTAAAAAAAAAGGAAAGCATAAGGTTGTTATTATTCAAAGGGAATCCCGTCGCTTGTCATCTTAACAGACTTTAAATCCCCGGTCTTTGTACGCAAAATTGCGGAGTAGACCTTATTTGCATAATTGAGTTCAAAATCAATATTTGACTTTTCGCCGGCGACCTTTTCGCTCAAGTTTTCGCTAAATTCTATCTCCTTTGCCAACTAATTAAGTTGGGAAAACAGATCCATAGTTCACAAACGTATATAAAGTTTAATTTATGTGCCAATATATTTTCGCATGAAATTCATCTTTATTAATGTAACCTAGACTCGGCCCTGATTCAAAGTTTCCTTGAGTACACTTTGTTCGGTCCTTAGTGGTTTTCACTTCAGACTTCAACTGGTTTTATAAAGAAGTATTAATGAATACAACAGGCTAAAGGCAGTTTAAAAGGATTAGACTATCGGTCCATTAGGCCATATATCCGCCAAATTGCAGTGCAGTTCCAGTGGAGCATCGTGATGGAGTAGTCCTACAGGCCTACCTACAGGCCTCCGGCAGTTGCCAGAATGATCCTTGCCCCACAGTAATACACGTAAAAAGGTAGCAACCAACCAATACAGGCCAACGAATATCGGTCACATGTTTAAATACTTGTGAAGTGTACTGTACACATATTCTACAAATACACAATCCTGTACGAGACACATGAATAATACAAAACCAGCACATCTATTAGCTATAACAAGTATTGCGGGAAATTTCTCTAAGAAAACGGTCAATCGGTCACGATTTTATCATAATTATAACCAAAAAAATTACCATCAAAATATCCATATGTTTGCGAACTTGGCGCCGTTAAAGTTATTACAATCGTTATATCAATTAATTAAGGGGGAAAACACTTAAATCGTACGTTTCAAACCACTATATTGCCACCATCTCGCCGTAATAAATACGAGATAACATTTTTATGACAGAATTTTAATAGGCAATACATAACCATTTCGCCTTCGCACCCACGCCGGCCTATTACAAAATAAATTAATTTTATTTATTCAGATTCACAAGCGGCAATAAAGTAGGTAGCGGTGCCGTCGGAAATTTGTTTTCCATTTCTAAATGATTACAAAGAAATATTGTTAACGCAAGCCGCGCTTAAACACACAAAAAAATTATTTGGCAAAGAAATTTTTTCGCGAAAAACACAATCGACTGAAGTTAGGTATCCATTTACTATTTTACCTATACTAACTCGCAAGTTAATTAATTGCCAAGTAAATATGAACCTAACGAACAGGCAGACAGAGAAGTTACCACTAGAAACACTTCACGTAGCAATCAATCAGCTGTTTTATAATTAGACTGAGCAACGTTTATTATTACAATTCCTTGGATAAACAAAAAAGATATTTAACATTAAAAATACATATCAAACAGTATTGTAAATACACATTAAATGTAATCCGTAATGAGACTCATTAGCATATTCATGGGCTTATTAATCAGCAATTAAATCCAATCAGCATAAGTTAATTGCGTGTTTGGACGTAAAAGTAATTTATGATCTTCATAACATTACTCTTCCAGTCAAGTGAAGACAGTAGTCGTGGCGGCCGGTGTATACGCGATTAGACGAACGGTTAATTAACTATGTTTTTATGTTAATGCGAAAGAAACCACTCAATTTTACTTTGAAAAAAACACAATCCGTTGGACTATAAAACGTATTTTAATTGGTTTAAGCCAAATTTGGACGGACTTATCGACGGTCATACCTACCCGTTTAATACTTTAAATGAGGCTCTATGTATTACTGAGTTAGAGGAATTATAGAGGTGAAAAAATGTAAACGCTGAAAAGACGTGCCTAAATACTAATAAAGTGCGCGTAATTTATGAAGGTAGAACAAATTTATGTATACATTTCCCATATCAAATATGCATAAACACATACCGAGTAACTCGGTCGAATACTCGGCATGTCTGAAATGAAACCGAGTAAGTCTCCGTATTCGGTTACTCGGCACGACTTGAACTCGGCCCAACTGTGGTTTAAACAATATTACGTACAGCACAACGATATTTCATTATGAAAATAATTTTCTTAATAGGTTTCTTAACTTCATATTTTCATTATATGTTACATATTACGTTTATTACGTATAAGGAAAAGACGAGCTTAATAAATTTATTTTGAAGAAATATTTATAACAAAATATTTTTATGATATAAGTGAATTTCGGAATAATTATCGGTTTGGTCTTGTTATTATAATTATACTTCCAAATTTGCAACATATTTAATATATATGTACATACCTATTATATGAAATAGTAATTTAATCTACAGTTTACAAAAATAAATTTACATCCATCGATTAGCTAATTAATCCAAGCTCTGTTAATTCAAGTATGTACATATAACTGCACAAGATTTAAATAAGTTTTAAAATCTGTTTTCATTCATATGAGTTTCATCATTGATGTTAATCATTAATGTATTTTAATATAAACGCTTCTTAATTAATCATTACCTGATGTAATTAATTAGTTTCTGTTCAACATGCATTCCAAATATAAATTCATAAACCGCTATGCTACTTTGAATTATGAATAACAGATAATAATAATATAATAGAATAGAATATGAATTTAAAAAAAAATCATATAACTATAAGAAAAGTGTCCAGTAGGTAGTTTTAGCGTTAAGTTTGCCTTTTTGTCACTTATATTGTATAAGTTACGAATAAAGTCTAAATAAATAAACTGAAACCGACATGGAACTGAGACATGAAAAGATCAAAACGAAATCAAAACATTAGCAAACAATTTGAACATCGCGAAACAATAACGAGACGTGTAACTACTCGTAATTAACTCCACTCGCTGCTGGCCGGAGCACGCGAGCTGACACTTTGTGATTCTATTGGAAGGGCGAATTCATTACGTATTGTGGTTTGCGCTATTATTAAAATCAATCAGAAGTACAGTGACGCCATACCCTAATAGCTTCTACATTCTTGACACTATTAGAGTAAATACCTGATTTATTATAGTTAGACGACTATAAATTTTAATAGGCACATATCTTGAGTCGGTTATACGACCTATTTTATTACATCTAAGCAAATATTGACTGTAAACCCGACTTTATATTGCGATATAACATTTATAATACCTACTACCATACTATAAGGTAATATAAAATAATTGAAGTGTCTGTCTGTCACAATAACAACTTTTTTCTAAATGCATATGAATGTACATATATACTACGGTTCTTATAACAGTATAACATTTTTAAAATTTTTACCTGTCTGGTTCGTCCGTTGAATCTCCGCAATGGCTAGACCGATTTTGATGGGATTTTCACTAGCAGATAGCTGATGTTTTAAGAAGTAATTTAGATACTTTTAATGATAATATATTATACATATTTAATAGCTAACTAAAAACAGTATATCACGAGGGCGAATCCGCGGGCGCAGTTAGTGAAATTTCACATTCACAATTATAAATGTTAGGAAAAATTCGCTTGAATATTTGCAATGCAAATCATATCGGAAATATGACATTAATTTGGATTTACCGTAACGTGATTGCCAGCCAATTAACAACTTGTCTAATTCTATGTATAACTTGAAAAAAAACAAGTTTTCCAATTCAAAATCATGATAAATAGTAAGTGGATGTCTAAATCGTGGACGACCCACTGCGCTTAGGTTGTTTTAAATACGAAACCAATAGTTAATACCATCAAGCAATCGGGAACAAAAACGCGTCGCCCACGTGGTAATGTTAACAGTTTAACGGTTTCAAAGAGAGCCTCTTGCGAAGCAGTGGCTTTCAAGAACAGACGCTTAAACAACATGAGTGTTCAGTTAAAACCAAAACAGATAATTATCGGGAGAAAGCAACATCTTAAAACGTATTTCATAACGCCATTAACATCTCTCACGTTGTTTATCAATCGTGTCAAACATCTCTCTATTCATCTCAAGTTTTGATGTGCACCCACCGACTGCGCGAACTTACCAGTTTTGCAAGATCTATTGGTGAAATCGTAATTCGAATATTCGATCGAATCTCGAAAATGGATTGATCGATTCGAAATTTAAAAATCGATCGATCGGTTCGAAATTTAAAAATCCAAATGCTACGAAAAAAGCACACAGGCAAGACTTCTAGGTTATTCCATACTAAATGACTCGTTGCTTCCCGTAGCCTCATATAGGTACAACTGATATTCAATTTAGAGTCACGTACATTGATATAATCCAATATTAACCTGTTAAAATTGTTATTAATTAAAATAAAAGGAATAGGAATTAAAATTAACATAAAAGACGACGCGTTGGCGCAAATTTCGACCAATCGACTTTGCGTAAAGTGTTGCGCATTCAATTTTCCTTACAATAAATAAAATTAAAAAAGCGTACTGTTAAGGTTAAGAACTTGTCATGAACAGTGACAACGACATTACGGAGTGTTGATAGAAAGGCTAATTCTTATATTTCACTTGATATCAAGTAAAGGAGCCAGTAAGGAGTGTGCTTCCTTCCGGCTGCCCTAGCATGAAATGTCTCGATGTTGGTTACCTTACAGCAGATCAAGTGTGAGTGGCTGCCATCAGCCACCCACTGGCGATGCGATCTATTGCCTTGTGCCGCTTATCTCCCTATTATTTATTATGTCCAAGATACCAGCATCCCGTCAAATTTACACCTACACGAAGAACTTAAGAAATGTTAAAGAGTTACGTTCTTTAAGACCATTCAAATTATTTTTATTGCTTCCTAATTAAAAAATACTGGCATCCTCATTTGAAAAATTAAAATTTTAATGTCGATAATCACTTCAGATTATCTTTTGATAGAGAACTCGACGAAGATGTGAGAATTATCAATTATGCATTGACAGATGGGTTGTAGGAACGAAATAGTTCTGCGAACACCGAACATTCGGTTTTGTCGGCAAACTGTGCGGGAAAAACTGCAATCTACGACAAAATCACATTTCAATTAAAGTCATTCCGTATATCAAAGGCAAAGTTTGCGAACAATTTTACGTTTACCCCTCGCTCAGAGGCTTCGCGTATTTGTGAAGTGGATTTCGAATGCATTTCACGTTATCGGCACGAGTCTCCGTCATACAAAACGCACGTTAATACCGAATGCGATTTATCGCATAATTAGAACGAGCAACAAAACATTGCTAAGCCCGCAGTCGGTTGCCTTCAATGGTGTACATTCATGGTACACACGGGACACTCGACAAAATGCTCGTTATTGCGAACCGCAACCACAAATCCACAAGCGTAACCACTCGTCGGGCTTATGGCGGATACTTGCTTTGAATAAGTTCTGTATAATGTTCTATTGTTACTCGCTCAAATGTATGAGAGTAATATATTGAGACATTAATAAATGTAAATTTTGACTGCCTCGTTGGTCGAGCGGTTGCTAGCGCGACTGCCGATCGGGAGGTCCTGGGTTCAAATCCCGGG
>DWEM01002804.1:0-11535 GCA_018245935.1 Agara belti belti | reverse complement strand
GCCAACAACTGTTTATAGAAAATAATAATTAAATACATTAACAAGAGTAGAGTATCGAGTTGTAAGTAGAGTGGAGTATAGACTTAATTTAAAAAAGGAAAAAAAAAGCTTAACAAAAGCTCTCCTTAAAAGCTGGCAACGCATTGACCACTCTTGCGCTGTTACACATGTCCATAGGACATAGGGACCACTATCTATCTATCTATATATACCATCACGCCAGGTCCCTATCGGGGTAGGCAGAAGGTGCCAAATATCTCTGTCCTTAAGCACCTGACGCGCTTCGTTAAAAGTTATATAAAAAATATCTTAACCCTAAAAGAGTGAAAGGCAAATGGAAATTTGCTACCACAGGTCCTTTATATCCCATCGGCTCCGGCCGTACTGAACTTGGATATCGTTGTCTTAATCATTGCAATGTGAATGCACTCGGGCTCCAAACGCTCCAATGCTAATAACACATTGAAATATTCGGTAGTCAAAACTGGTTAGAATCCCATGTGCACGAATATAAATGCGGGGGTAATTTAAACCCCAAACGGATCGTTAAACAAGCGAGATAGTAGCATGTCAGTGTTAATTGGCCGTTTCGAGGCCGACTTTACGAAAAAAACAATTAGTTCAATAAAAGTTGCTAGCAGCCATTCGCTTTAGTATTTGAATGTACCTGAGTACAATCGCGTACAGAATACTTTCAGCGAAAATGAACTTAAACCTACATGAAGATTTGTACACCGTAAAACTCAAACTTTGGATTGAACTAATAATCCTGTGAAATCTTTAAATATTTGTGGAAATATACGTCTTTGTCTCTCTGCCTACCCCGTTAGGGACCTGGTGTGATGGTATAATAATGACTATTTAAATGTATACGTTACGTTGCCATGCATAAATCATAAGACACGGTCCATTTATTGAAAGTAACACACGACAACACGAAGCATAAAGGCACAATCACACGCTAACAGGATTCCCTTTCAACGAGACCTCAAAATAAAAGTGTAACAGCGGCCCACGTCTCGCTGTGTCCTCGACCAGTTTTTAATATTTTTTTGCCCTCGCCTCGCCTCTGTCCTGTACCATCTATTGTACTAAGAATAGATTAAAAAAGGAACGAGAATGTTTTTATTATAACTAGCCCTTACTTACATCGGCCAACGTGGACCCCGGTAAAGGCCCAGTCAAAAATAAGCCTCTATTTCACCCATATTACATAATACGCTGACAAATAAAATTTTAAATCGTTCAATTGCTAATTTTAATAAGTTTGTATTGAAGCAATTATGATTTAAAGGCAACAGTCGCGAGCGGTATATTTTATTGAGTTAATGAAACTATGAATTAAACAATAAAATTATGAATAAATATTTGATTTGAATAATTACTTTACTGCTTTTGTTATTTCTGACTCGATTCAAATGAAACAAAATCAATTACCAATTGAATTGATCCAAAAACCAATTTTCCATTAATTCTATCGTCAGTCTACTGATCTACTGTAAAGAAAGAACTTTATATTTTTTTGCATTTTCATGGGCACGGCAGGTGGGAGCAAGCGGTTGCACTTTCACCCCTAAGGTGTACACCGTGAAATTTATTATTATAAATATTCGTATTAATACAAATATTAATAACGGTTCATATTTTATTTATATACGTAATTTGTAATTTTTTGTGTATTTTACGTCTTCCTAAAAGAAAACTATTATATTTAGGAATTATTATTTTTTTGTTAATAACACGCAGGTAACATGTACCTCCCTGATTTTAATTCACTTTAAAGACATGATGTCCTGACTGACTGATTTATTATCGTAGACTTAACTACTGATGATACAAACTTAAAATTTGGACAGTGGATTCCTTTTATACGACAATCCATCTTTAAACGGGTAATATATAAGATGAAAATTGGAAAATGCGCCAACTTCGAAGCAGGGAGTATAAATATGGACAAGCATTGAAGTTTCTGGTTAAAACTAAAGAAAGGCTCGTAATATTGGCGATTTTACGTACATGAGATTTAGATTCCAAGCAAGCATGCAGCGGACAGCGGCTAGTAAGATATGAGGGAGATAGAAAGGACCTGTCTTTCTCTAGTTTATTCGTGGACAAAAACATCAGCTCGCCACCGCCATCTGTATCCGCCACGTGTTCAGTGGTTGGTAGAGGCTCGTTAACAAAGGCCTGTTTATGTTTTTTACCGCCCTGCAGTGTGAATGCCATTGCCCGTCTTCGGTACATTCCGTGTTTGTGGTGTTATTTTGTTTTTTTTTTGTAAAGGACATTTCAGCCCGATCATGTTGTCGCCTCCCAGTACTAATTACGAATGGAGCTTACGACTATCTATAACCTTAGATTTTCATGTCATTTTATGAATATCTGATTTGAGATTTATAAAAGTTTGTTATTACCGTAACTGAAAGATGCAAAGTTGTCTGTTAGATTTTTTTTAACCGTCATTTGCGGCTAGTCTCTACAGATTTGTAGACAGAAGTTGACGAGTATACAAAGCTAAACCGCCCGTTTGTAAAGAATAAATGTTGGGGCACGTGTCCGGACTTGATCCGACCTCGGCTTATGCTTAAGGGCAAAGGTATAATAATTCTGATCCGATCAAGCACGTGGAAGCATCTCGGTCCCCTCTTGTTATAAAACAGATCCTGCGTTCGCCGGTACAACACCTTCAAGGTAATGGTTGGGTCTTTTATAAGCTGATACTTGATATTACGTAACAAAGGGTGCAATTGATTGCATACAATGTGATAAAGGCTATTCTCATTCTACCGATTCGTAATTAAATGCTGTGTCGTTATTTATGCTGAACTTCAATTGTTTTTGATGCTGTACAGATGTATTGAGTGAAATTCTAATTTCAAATTGAAAATGTTTTGAATTAAGAACTTATTGTCTATTATCAAGATATTTATAACGACTGTCATTTTTTTTATATCTATCTAGAATAAATTTTATAAGCTCATTTTATTTGTCACCAGATGTAAAAGTCTCGTTCCGATTTTGAATCGTAAAAAAAATTGGATAACGATATTATTGTATAAGTACTATTAATTATTATATCTGTAAATCTACCAGTCTAAACAGTGATAATATTTAGTTTACGATTGCAATGTATCCAAATTATAATAAAAATGAGTGCCATTGTTCGACATATTGGCATTAAAGTCGTAATAATGTAACAAAAGACACGTTCAGCCGTTTACAAGTGACAAGGCGCGTTCTGGCATAAATATTAACGAGTGAGAACGATACAGCTGCGATCAAAGCTTATATAAAGTTTTTAACTATAAATAGTGTGAATAAAATAAGAACTTAGCAAGTAGCAAAGATTAACCGTGCTTCTACCATAAATACAGAAATTGACTTAAAGTATAAATATGTAGTTTTGGACATCCGGGTCCCTTCTCAGGACATCAGGAAAAGGACTAACTGGTCTGATCTTGGTAACACTGGTCCAGTTAGTATCCATATGTCCTATTGGAAATTTGTTACATACGTGTTTCTCTTTCAGAAGATTGCAATGATCAGCATTATGAGCGGTTCGCTCCATTCCAATAGTATTCCATTTTGAAACATAAATTTAGATACAAGCATACAAAAGGACGGCAATTTTTTTTATTAGGTATATGACTGTTTGAAAACATATAGCACTGCCTTTTATACGTGTAAAATAAAAAAAATAAGTTCTAAATTTAAAAAATTGAGGTTCGTCCACCACACTTTAACACGTTTTATAGGAAAAGTCGCGTATACCCCAGTTTGATGTACACACACCTTTACAATGGCCGTGACAGTGAAATGTAAAACCGGACTCAAACCCGTTGCAGTCCTGTGAGATGTCGACATACATATGTTGATGTAACGACATATATTTATCAATAGCTGCAAACCTTTTTTACTCGAGAATACTCCACCACGCTGTTCCAGTGTGGATTGTTTATATCAATTAGTGGTCAAGTCGAATGTTTTTCAAATCCTTCAGGCCTCCGACGAAGTTTATCGATTGTTGCCCAACGATAACAGCCGGGAACAACGGCTTCACGTGGCCTCCGAAAATCTGCCTAAAACTTTCAGATCAACAAAGAGAAATGACAAAATTATAATATGTATAACAAATTACAAATTGGTCAATTGGTGCCTCTAAATGGAGCTATATCGGGGTTGCTTTTTTGAATACAATTTAAATCCCTAAAACCTATTAATCCGAACAGCTGTTCGTGTATCTCCCCCAATATAAAAACTCATCCGCCGGTCACTCATGACCTCTGCACCTTGCAGGTAAACCTCACACATGAGATATCACGCAGCCACGCAAAATAGAATCTAAATACCTGGGGATAAAACTCAATTTCGAACAATCGTTTCCGATACTTAAGGATCAGTGCCCCAATTTATAAATGTGACGTTCATGTCACTTGATATTGAAACGTATGTCGAGAACGATAAAGTCCATATTTGAACGACCAATTTTGTCGCGTTTGTTGATACCACTGACAAATTATTTGAACTGCCCTCAGTGGGGTGCATTTTATGACCTCCTGTTGCACACGGGGACACAAGCTTTCTTAGATATCCGTTCAACTGGACGCGACTATCTCGATTTTCACTTTGATTCCTTCTCTTTTCTAGTTGTGGGTTTCGCTGACGGCCAGGCCGCGTTCGACTCCCTCTCAGGACAAATATAGGTGAGATGAGTAGAAGTATTTCTCGCTCAGGACTTGCATGTGCATACAATAAACTTTACATACAATATAAGGGTGATATAGATCTAGACACATCAAACAGATATGCTCTTCACCCAAATGTGTGTTCTGATTGGGAACAGAATCCACGACTGCGGTTCAGCAATCAGGGTCTCTAACCACTACACCAAGGGACCGGTCAATATGTTTGATTTACTACTTTCTTATACCGATATATTTTTAAACAACAGTAATATGCCTTTTATTACGTAGACAACTTTTAAAATCCTAAATCTTACACGCGGGCGTTTGCTTGTGAAAGAAGAATGTTGTATCGAATAAACTTCATTTGACTTCGAAAATATTTCAGTTCATCGCCGTCGAGATATTATACCATTTATCGTCACATTTATGATATCGTGTCTCTGAACCGGTTCGGCCATAAATAATCATGCCTAGGCACAGAGTAAAAAAAGGAAGTTTATTTAGGCGGGAGACGCGCGAGGGTGCGAGCGGAACAAGGGATGACATTTAAAACAGAACGAACTATTTATGTAAATTTTAATTTTACGTCAGTCCATTAAATGTACATTGGTTCAAATGAACGAACGGAAAGACGTATCGGTTCATGTCGAGCCGAAAGTAACTAATGAACGAGCGTTTTTTGTCTTTGGCAATGAACGATTGGAACGAACAAGTTGGGAGAGGAACTGGAACGGGAATGCTTTACGTTAAAAAAGGTGTAAATTTCCTGTGGGAAACAGGTGTGAGTGACGCATGGGCGCATGCAAATAAATTAGCAACTTTTGAAGCCCACAGCCGGGAAACGTGGCGGCGACGTTTTGCGGTCGACCCCGGTACTTTGTGGTTATGGAAAATTGAGCCTAATCCGACACAAATTCGAGCGAGGCACATCGACAATACTGGATTAATCAATATTAGGTATAATAAGTGTAATAGTGTACTACAATGATAAGTGTCTAATGTACTCTGTGGTTATATATGTATAAACGTTTTGAGAATTGAATTTGAATTAACTCGCAATTACAGATTAAAGTTAACTAGTACTCAAAATTGCTTGAATGGTGATTATTATTATTATTATACTATCAAGCTAGGTCACTACGGAGTAGGCAGAGGAAACCGAGCGTCAAATATCTTCAACGTTCATAATCCTCTTTTACGTAGCACATTCATGGAGTTTTTCTTTATATGTATATTTTATTCATTGTAGGTTTTAAGATACTATTCTACTGACATTATTCTTATTTTCCTGCAAGTTGTGATAGCTACCCCGCAGGTTGTGTGATTCAACCGGGTGGCACTTTTTATTAAATCCACTCAATCATATCGTCAGATCTTCGTGTTAAGATATTATCTTTAATGATATAGTATTCACGCTTACCCCGCGTAAATAATTGAACGTAAAAAACATTACTCATCACCGTTAAAAATTTCGTAACTCGAATACAATATGAATGAGTGTAGTTCGTTTGACGTCGCCTGCGCATAGTGACGTTGCGTTCGGGTAACCTCGGCCGCGCTCGGCGATCGTCGGCGAAGAGGCAGTGACCTAGGCTAACGTTACTACTGACTTCGAGACGTGTTTAATTAGAACTAGCCGCTTCCCGTGGATTTTCTTTGGCTTTTAGTTTTTAGTTTATTTTAACATAACGTGCCAATGGGATCTAAATATGTCGAGTCCAGAATAAACAGGAACATTACGTTCTTATTGAAACGGTCCTCGTGTTTCAGTTTGTTACCCATTCAATACATACAAGTCGGAATACATTCATGTGAATATTTTTACTTCGCGCAGGAATATGATCATGATTCAGAAAGCTCTTCAGTTTTATAACCCCATTTGAGATTGAATACGCACATGTCGAGATGGAAAAACGTTTATCGTACCCTTTCAGATTTGTTTTATTGGCTCACAATTCTACCATATCGACAGTAATCGACAATTCGCAGTTATAACATTTTTGACTGAAAATAGGAATGTATATTGAATTTTAGTAAAAGAAAACAGAGAGATGCAGGGACAGAAAACCGCTCGGCGAGTGTGTTAGAATTCCTGATCGCAGTCTAAACAAGAATAATTTACTCCGTGAAAGTGCGCGGCCGTGACCGAGTGTATTGACCTGTGTTTCCGATGCTTCTATGTTGGCCTAGGTTAGGTTGGCGACGTGTACTGCCAACATAGCAAAAGTAAGTGTAGATATTATCTGTGGACTACTAAACCATGAATTTAGGCGGGTAAATTTAGTGAAGTAATAACTATTTTTTCTTTTAACTTACCCTTGGTTTTCATTACTGTCAAAATTAAATACAAATATTATCTGTAGACCCGCAAATGAAAAGTGCGGGACAACCGCTTCGAAATATTAACATTATTGATTATTTATTCTAAATTTTAACACAAGTGAAGGAAATTATAAATATTCGGTATTTGTAAGGCGGCTGTATTTCTAGTGAAACGATCTCGTTCAAGTAATAATGCGGCATAAGTAGTCAGAACCTAGTAATGGAGGCAGCCTTTTTACGTAAAGATGAGGATTGTGACGTGGACATTGAGATACAAATGTTGTACTTATTCACATCTGTTTTTAATTACGAGCATTTCGTATATTATAGAAAATAATTTCACGTTATTATAAATTCAGATAAAGCTTGAGGGCTAAGGAAAAAATCCGAATTCAGTAGTAGGACGTAGTAGTGGTAGGATGGACTTATAAGCAGTCAAATCAATTCGCTTAAAAATCTATATTATTGCAGTAGGTACGCTTATTCCATGGTCTTGGTAGTACATCTCGTGTACTGCTAAGGTTCCCTGATCTTGTGAAAGTTATACTACGGTCTATGATAGACGAGTTTTCTTAGAAACAGCGTAAAAGTATAGTATTAACATTTTATGGTTCTGTATCAGTAGAATGTGTATACTCAAGTACTAATTGAGAAATGGTATGAGGTTGAAGTTGGTTAGACTTGTAAGAGCATTAGATATTTAATTATTCTCTTATAAGGATGGGGCGGTTAATGTTTTTAATGGTGTCATAAAAATGGTAACATTTAGTTTTGGGATCAAATCAAACTGAAAGAGACAAAATGGCGGCGGATCAAGGATTTGGGAAATTTGCTTTAAAGTAGGTTCTTATTTAAATATTTTTAACCGACTTCAAAAAAAGGAGGAGGTTCTCAATTCGACTGTATTTTTTTATTTTTTTTTGTTAATCAATAACAAATCGTATGATCGTAAAAATGAACTGAAGCATTTTTTTATTTTAAAAGTGACAATTGCAAAAATGTAACAAATTATTTAGGGAAAGTATAATTTTGTTTTAATTTTTTTTTTTACGTTGCTAATGCTACTCTACTAGATATCAGATACAGAACTGTCAGTATTCTAATACACGAAATAAAACCTAATATGTAATCCAATTTTATATAGGTATAAGAATAAGAATTCGACTATACATTTCTAGGTTAGGTTTAGTGTGCAAGTACAAACCAGTGTTACCAACTTACAAGCATGCGTGTAAGAATTGTAATTTTATCAATGACTTGTGACATAATAGGAATAATAAGAATAAGATTAATTTAGAAGATTAATTATTCTTATTTATTACTTAGTTGCTGATTTTCTGATTTCCATATACACTTATTTCAAAATCCATTTACCGGCGTTTTTTAAAAGAAAAATACAGTTTACATCGACAGATCTATAAAAAGTCAAAATCAATTCGTCCGTTGATTATTTATTATTTATCTTAGGTACTACTTTCTACCGATATCTAGACTCATTATTAACATAGAAATACTTAACAGTTATTCTAATTGGCCGTTAAAATAATAATCATACGCCACGCTAGGCTCAAAGAGAAAGCATTACGTATTTTCTCTTTTTTTATTTTAATTATATTGTTCCGATTGCTTGAGTCCGGAATATTTTATCCAATTAGAACACAGATTATAAATAATTTCAAATATCATATTAAGAAAGTTAAAATTTTAAATAAATGGCAGTTTGCAGTAATAGCATTAATGTCAAAGATATATGGCGATTAAAAAATTAAAGTTAGAAAAACTTACGGCTTCCCTCCGGGTAGGTCGCATGACGTCAGCACACGTGCGCGCGCGGCGTCAGGCAGCGCGGTGTGACGTGTGACGGGACGGAGTCGGGACTCATAGATGTGCTTTCGAATTAGAATTTTAAAAAAATCTGTATAGAAAATTAAATGTTTGCCTTTTTTACTGTGACTTGAATAGTGGGTTAGTCCGATTAGACGTTTTGTGTTGGAATGAATTGTTTTTGATGGTGGCTGTGGGGTTGGTCCGCGGCGTGCGGGACGCGCGAGGTCTCGGGCCGCACTGCGCATGCGCGCGCTCTTCGCAGAGAAATTACGTCAGCGCCGCGCGCGCACCCCTTTCTTTTTTTTCCGTAATTAATTTCTTGCAAGATTTCGGCGCAGTTTTTGTAATATGTCGGGCCTCTGGGGAAAATAGGAGCCACATTGGCGTTGCTGTCTGATGACACATTAAGAATGCTCTCGTCTTGTGTGTGTTGTGTAAGAGTCTTTGTTTTTGGCTAACACGCAGACAGTGAAGAGATTGCTAAGTGACATTCGTCTTTAAAAACAACGTTAACAAAGACCTTACGTCCACAGGTTACACAGTGAACCTCTTAATCAGAGATATTCATTATAAATCACACCTATTATAATTTCTATATTAGAAAAATGTGACTAAATAACTTTTGTGATCAACCAAATGTTTATTAAATCTCTTTCAGACGTGCCATCTGAACTGTTAAATGAGAAATCGCAACAAGATTCCTCTAAGAGCAGCAGAGATTCTAATACATTTTTCATATTTCAACGCGTATGCCGCCTTTCCCGCAGACGGTCCCGGTTACCTGCGCCTGCGCCGCACACCAACACCCACACTCACACACACTAACGTATGCACACACACAGCGCTCGGGAGACGTGACACAGACGCGGGCTCCTAATGCCGTTGTGACTTTCAAATGAGAGTAGCGCAAGTGAATTTTTATTAAAAATGTATTTTTCATTTACGTGACAGTTTCTTGTTAGAATAATATCGAATACGATTATGTAGCTATTTGATAATTCCTACATTCGCCGACTCTGTTCTTGTATAAAAATTCTTCACTCGTTTGGAGTAATCACTAGTAAATAAATAACGAATATTATTAATTCTCTCTTTCTCTCTTGGACCCATGTTTAGGATGTAAAATTAACTTTATAAGTACAAACAGCACAGGCTGCCTTTTTCGAGGACAGATGGTCGTGTGTGATTCTTCCTAGGTACAATCATTATTACAAATTGTTATCAAAACTTCACCTCTATATATTATATATTACTCATTGAAAATACAAGAAATTACATTTTTTCATATCTGCACTACCCATATAATACAGGTGGGTATTGCTTTGTGGTTGGCTGTACGCTTATGTGAGGGTACTTGTCTTTTAATTTTGACAGCTAAAAAAATTATGTAATAAGGAGGGGAAAAGTTTACTTAGTCGGTCATTCTGTTCTGTAAATAAGCGAATATGTATAATAATACCAGTACTGGTACTTTCGTGCCACGTACATTAAGTTGGAGTCCAGCGCTGCTATTATAATAAGGTGATAATATTTGTCAATTTAAAAAGTTATTAAGCATCGGCCATGTTTATTCTCTAACACAGTGTCAAAGTTACAAGTTAACGTACTTAGATATACTTATTTATGAATGTAGAAATTATTAAATAAATAAAGTCATCTATTCTACAAATTGTATTTGCTTATTATACAAAAAAAATAACAAAATGGCGGGTATCTCTCAGTAATTTTCAGTTGCGTTCATTTCACCGCATCCCTTGCGCTAAGAAAGTATAAATAAAACATAACTATACATAGCCGGGTTAGGGACGTTGCCCGGCGCGCTAGTGTGTGCGTGCCTTTATTATGTCGGCTCACGTAACTGCGTCGCGGTGTGAGTGTAGCCTAAGTACACAGGGCACACTACAAAAAAGGAGCGCATGTCACACCGAAATGCAATGCACTGCTTATTCTCTAACGCGCGGAACAATGCTAGCGAAGTAGTTTAGATTTCAGTATCCAGGTATCTAAGTTCAAATACTGGCAGGCACCTTATACTGTACAAAGTGAAGTGCGTTTCATAAATTATACATTGCTCAGTATAACGATAAAGGAAAACATCCAGAGGAAACCAGGGTTCCTAAAGTTTCACTATAATGCTTTCTGAAGTGTCTGCATACATATCAAAGAAACACAACAAAGTTATGACCCTAGAAAGGGAGAAAACTTTAACAATGAAATTAAACTTTTAGTTCAATACGTTAAAAATAATTTGTTTAGAATAAAATTGTTAACAAGATGTGGTCTAATTTTAGGTCTCAGTACTTTAAGACGCCGAGATTTTTGAATAGGAACTTAGTCCTTATTTTACATAAGTGTTTTGAGCGGATAGTGTATTCTGTCTGGTTACTATAATACGGGGTCTGCATTATTATATCGCCGTATGTGTAATTGGCCAGCAATATTGATTAAAACAATTAATTAATTCCTGTTACCAGACCTTTAGCTTTATATATCAATTTCAAGTATCGTTTAAAACAGGAATGTTCTACACAAGAATTCGAACGAACAATGTAAGTATTTGCTTACAAATTGGTGTAACATACGGTCACTACCCGCTAGTTGCTTTAAGCCAAGTTGAACCGAGTTAGCCGGGGCTAGCTACTTAGTCTAGGTAAATAACTGACTTTATATACCTTAGGTGTTCTAGCCTTAGTACGAATGT
>DWEM01002803.1:0-11536 GCA_018245935.1 Agara belti belti | reverse complement strand
TTCAATATTCAAGTAAAAGTATTCATTAACTAGTCTTTCACTCGTCGGCCGCACATTTTCTATAAAAGTCGTAGCTCACTTATAAAGTCAGACCGTCGAACAGTACCGCCTCGTCTCGAGCTTATGAGATTTCTTATATAAACTTCTACACATTTGGTTTACTTAATGCCCCGTCCAATCAGCCCTGCCTGCTACCTGCGAGGGGATGGCGAGCGGATAGGTGGTGCTTGTCAGGTGCCAGTTAGATAAGTGAGCAACGACCTTTACAGCAATCTTCTCAATGACGCGTTCTCAACTCGTCGGGACGTTATCCACTCCGTGATATCGAATTGATACTTTATCCAAGTTGAAGGTTTCGGCTGCAATGATTTAGAGTACTTTAACGTAATATAATAAGACGTAGTATAATTGTAACTGTAACTAAATGTAAGGTAAGAGCAATGTTTCCTATTCATATTTCATCATAATTGATCAATTTGAGGAACTGATCAATCAATTAAATAATATAATTACTTAATTAATACTGTATTTAGCTGTCTATGCTTACATTTTTTGTTAACATATTGATCAATAAAAGTAATCTAAGTTACTCTTTATAACATTAGTTATCTTTCAGTAAAAGTTCCGTTCAAACTAATTCGGCCATATTGCATTTTAATTACTTTGTACAGCTTTTCATAAAGCTTTTCATAAAATAAAAATAGCCTAAGTTACTCCTCATAACATCGGCTATCTTCCAGCGAAAGTCCCGTCAGTTCATCCGTTTCGGACATTACCTGGAACAAACAGACAGACAAAACATTTTAAAAATTGCTTTTTTGTTTTATGTACTATACATATGTACTTTCACATGAACTCATTATTTTGCTTTAATTTTGATATTAGGTACATACAGACAGCCTGTTGTCTGGATTATAACAGCCTTATTATCATTATTAAACTATTCTCTATAATGAACTATAACAAAAAGTTTTTTGTATTAAATAAATAAAAACGTTTGTGAGATGCGTTTTGTTAAACTTTCATTAACTCATAGAACGAGTAGAAAATCTACGTACAATACTTATTTACTGCAAATGTCGCTCGAGGCCACGTCACTTTACCATGTTTTCCTGAAGCATTGTGTAAATTCTACTTAATACAGAATAGGTTCAATGTGTTTAAACAAGAACAGTAAATACTCGTTAAAGTTGAGCTCGACAACAGATTACCGTTTTAGAGAATGGTTCGGTAACAATGGATTTGTTTAAACGAATTACCAGAAGTTCTCGTAAAGAACCCGCCTATTGAAAAGCATGGCCTCGAAATTGTAATTTCCATCCCACAACACTGTAAGTACTTAAAGTAACACTGTAAACCATTAACATCCTGCTCATAGATCAATGTCTGCTCCCGTTTCTTGTAGCCTTTAAGTATTGAGTGCTGCTGGAAGTGATTGGGCGCTAATTGAAGAAATCGGAGTCCGCTTGGAGGTCACATTGTGAATTTCTTTCGCGACCAAAATACATTGTTTTATTTTTCAACTTCAAATAGATACCAAATCATATAAAATAGTACTTAACTAATTTTATATATTTATAAATATGCCGTTGCACACAAATATATTACTTTTCTTACTAGTAAATGTGTTTATAAATCATTCGTTTTTACAATTAGGTATCATTAATTTTCATTGTCTGTAGTTCGCAGGTAACACTGAATAATAAAAAAACAAGTCGCAGGCCCTAGTAACAGGTAGCTACTATGTTGGTATTGAGGAAAAACAAACATTAGTGTTAAATGTTATTTATTTTACGAGCAAGAATTAAAAAACAAAACACGTACAATATACATAGGTATTCTTCTTAATAGTATTTTTAATTACTTCTAATATTTTAACTACTTCTTAGAAATTTCTGGTGACTATTTAAGCATATTTTGGCATTTAACTAGACAACTATTAGTTCCAGAAATTGTTAAGCACATTGAATTGATATGACAAAATTGTATCAAAGCGGGTAGGGATTATTTGCATAATTACCGAAACTAAACTATTATTTATCACTCATCCCTCTAAGAGAGGTTTATTTTGGCTGCTACGTATTTTAGCCCAAATTATATACCTATAATTATTTTCTTGACTGGCCGTAGCTATCTCGTAAAACAAAACAAAGCAAGAAAGAAATATGCAAGGGACACGGATCAAAGTTCATACATATGTATGTGTGTAACTCTCAGGATTTATTATGCGAACAACATCGACAATTTTGTTAAACATAATCTGTTTCAAAAAGTAAATAGGTAAATAATTTTTTTAATGTTTCACCAAAAATATGTCGTTAAATAATTACAGATGAGAGATTGATATAAGACTATGTTAAAAACATAAATTTTTGACGACAACGAACAGTAACAATCCTTCATGGCATGACTGCTGCAGTGCTTTTTAAAGTCGACCGCTACATCATCTATAAAGGTGTCGCTATCAACAGAATGTACTTTCTTCGGGGTGTTTTTATCGTACTCTATATTACTGAGGATATCAACTGGTTCCGTCGATTCGTGTTTAGATAGTTTACTGATATATTCATCGTTTATGGAGTTCATATAATTTTCTTCATAATCATCACGATACCTCGCATTATAATCATCGAGATCATTTTCTTCGACGACATAATGCGGTCTTTTCTTCTTACGTCGTCGTCGTGTTTTCCATTTTTTTATTTCATTCATCGGGTTTGGATGATAATATGGACTCACAGTAAACGTAGATATTACCCAAAAATAAGGATATGTAACATAAACAGGATGAACAGGATAGGGCAGTAAGGTAGATTCCGTCTTATCAGTTCTGGTGCATCTATGTGATGCGTGCAATTCATTAGGCGTATGTGCACAAATATTATCTTCTCTCCCACTTGCCTCTCTTGAACTACGATAACTATACGACGAACTGGGATTCGTTTCCATGCAATTACATACTTTCAGCGATCGACTTCCATGCACACTTCTAAGTCCTACAACTTTATTTTTAACTTGTTCTTTATATACATTTTCACAATCAAATTCCTTATTTGTAGATTGGCTTGCAGTTTCATGATCTGTTAAATTTTGAGAAAATAATTCTTTTTGATTGTTTAACGACAGCTTGTTTTTAATATCGATATTTTTAACTGACTTGGAAAATAGATTTTCAATTGGCCACATTTGTTTCACTTCTAATGTAGGAGTAGCCACTTTACTTTCAATTGCTATTTTGACATACGGTGCCTGAGTAGAATCCTTTGCGTAAAAATGTTGCTTGATCGATAACATTTCCTCAGAGAGCATTTTATCAAATATATTAGATTTTAGATTGAGGTTGGAAATCGTTGATAAGCCTGTATTGTTAATCGCTAGTAATAATGACTGTCGTTTCATTGTTTTCTCTCCTTTATTTTTGGTTTCTTCTGTAAATAAAAAATTAGTAATTAAGTAAATGACCCAATTTCAATGGTCTGATAAGTTTACTTACTTATTAAATTGAGAGACTCTTTGGTGTCATCTTTATAATTTCGATTCAGTATATTGGAATTTTCCAACGCCCAATAATACTCCGGAATAATATTTGCAAACGCAATAAAGAGAAACATAAAATTCATAACCAAAATATGTAAAATAATCCATTTTAAACGTCGTTCATCAACGACGTAAGCGCAAAATCATTTAGGCCGTGAAATGACACTAATTTCGGTGACTTAACCGACATTTATTTATGTTTTATGTTATTTATAATGTTAAATGTAAATTTTATTGTATTATTATTTTGTATAGTTTCCTGTGAATGTTACTCTAAATACTGTAAAATATGTGCCAATCACGTCTTATGCAAATATCCCGTAAGTACTGATATTGAACAATTAATATGGATATGTGGAAGTAGTGTCGATCTCTTGAAGTACCGTGCTGTAAGAAGTACCGTTTCTTACGGGTGCAATGAGGAATGAGTTTCCAAGGGAGAAAGCAAATACATTTTATTTGTATCTTTCTTTAGTTGTTTTATGTCTTAAGAATATGTTAAATAAACATTCCTGTGTTTATTTTTACCAACTGATTTTAAAATCCAACTGAAGCAATTATTAGAAGTATTTCAAAAAGTGTAGTCCTTAAATTTACAAGAATAAAAAAATTATATATCACATTATCACTTGCATTAGGACATCAAATTATTTAACCATCATATAACTTTTTTGTTTCAATTAGAAAATAATAAAAACAAGAACTAATTAGTAATAAATATTGTTCTAATTATAAAATACAAAGATTACCTAAAATGTTGTTCGTGTTTACAGATACAAGGTCCGAGTATATCTTGCAAGAGATATGACAAAAACTCATTACTTACAGATGACGACATTAACGATCTTGTTAACCAAATCAACGAACGAAGAAATTTTGTTGCCATCGGAAACTCAATACGACTTGCCGGAGCGGCTAATATGAAAAAAATTGTAAGAAATATGTTTCGTATGGGACGGTCGTAATTTTTATGACACATTCGGACAGTAACTCGGAATCATAAAGATTCTGCGATTAAAGGATCCTTTTCGTATCTTAATACCTCTACCTATTATTTACTAGGTACGTTTTTTTATGGGCACACTGCTACGAAGTTACGTATAATAATGTTGTTTTACGAACGCTTATCACGCGTAGCGCTGACGCAGTGACATTACGCAAACCTGTTAGTTAAACAAAAGCTGGCGCTGTCGACCCTCAGATGGGTGACGGCTAGTATGAAACTTTAATAATACCTTCCTCCTTGATATCTAATAGAGAGCGTGGTTAGTTATTGTTCAATTATGTTCAATCTTGTTTACTATTAGTGAAAAATTTTGCATGCTTCCAATACTTGCGGAAGGAACAACGTGCCCAGCAATGAAAAGCTTATATGTATCTACCTAAATAATTGTAAACAAATAGAAAAATCTTCTCACTGTTGCGTCTATCCACCGAAAATTGAAACACGTTTTGTAAGAACTATTAGAAAAAAATTGGATATCAGAATCGGCCCTTCACGCAACTCTTCACATAAAATCAACGAAACGCTTCATATCTTATCAAAATCTGAACAGTCCTCTAACCTTGTTTTGTGTTACTAGGTCTGGTCCGAGGAACTGGCAATATTCGCTCAAAGATGGGTCGATCAATGTGACCCATCGTTACGACCCGATAAAGAAGACCAATGTAGAGACTTGGGTATCGATGTTATAACATATAATTCAGTGTTACTTCATTGTTCTTGTGTAAGATATGAAAAACACAATACTCCAGTAAATATAGACCAGGAACCGAAAATGTTGTATGGAGTGCATTTTGTTTTGTTTTTTCTTAAAACGCATCACAATGAACTTATATTCCAGTTTTTGGAGTGTAGAGCAGTGTACCTCGGCCGCCACCTTCAAAATGAGTGTGCGCTTAATTTTTAAAGTTTATCTCGTGAACTAAGGATGGATAATTTTGTAAAGAAATTCTTTTAATCAAAAATATAATCTACAACTTTTTGCTGTAACCTTTGTAATTGAAACGTTTTAAACGAAAAATAAATTTCACATTGAAGTTATAATGAACATTTTTCTCTACTTGCAGAACACAAAGAAGTTGGACAAAACGTTGCAAGTATTTTAAATCCGTCAAAGGATTTTAACGTTAAAAGTTTCGTGGAAATGTGGTTTATGAAAATTTTAGACTACACGGGCAGTGTTACTTATTATGATTCGTAAGGGCATGATGTTTTAAAATTTACACGATTGCGATAAGTTGATAATGTTCGTAATTATAGCATCTAACGGGCGCAAGACAATCTATTGTTTAAGAGCTCTTTAAAGAACAAAAACTGTAATGAAAATTTTAAAACTTACTTTTAATGTCCTAGTTTCAAATATCAAAAGACAGTCATAATCAACAACCTAGCAACATTGCGCAATATCTCAATACTTACACAATCTAACAAGCATAAAATAAATCTCTTAAAAGTCAATTTGATTTACAACAGGTTCAAAGATTATAATAGCAATCATTTCATCCAGTTAATCTGGGCAGAAACTGAAAGTGTAGGATGTGGAAAAGCAAAGTTTAATGTAAGCTCATTAACATTTAACTTTTCGTACATTTAAATGTTGGCTGGTATACATAGCTTGCTTAATCATATTTTAGGTAAATGATATACCCGTAGAACGAATAGTTTGCAACTTCTCACCAAAAGGTAATGTCCATGGTAAACCAGTTTATACAATAGGATTACCTGGTTCTCAATGTGGTAACCAAATGATACCTGACGAAAAATTCATAGGTCTATGCATTCAGCAACCCACGACACAATGTAAGTCCCGTTTTCAAACAGATTCATTGAAATCTACTTAAGTGCGTGTATAATAAAATTTATAACAACGTTTTCTTTCAGCAAAGTTATCGTCATCAGATTCTACAGTAAGCAGTTTACTTAGGATTCTCAATTTATCAAATGATTCAATAAAACAGGAAATAGATCCGATCTATAATAATATAAACAAAATAAACCTAAATACAAATGAAATGGAGAGTCCCCGCAATCAAATAATTAGACACGTAATAAGAAATAACCTCATATGTTAGTCTCCGTTTATTTCAGCTATTTTTTTCTTTAACTAAATGTTTATGACTATAATGTTTTTTTGTATTACAGCGGAACGTCCACAGGAAACAAATTTTTGGGAAAGTCCCATGAATGTAACTAAAAATTATAAAGAATATTTCCGAGATCGAGACAAAGGTCATCCAAGAATATCTCACACTCATATTTTCAGAGATCCCGATCAACCCTTAAAAACAGGTCGAGAAGATTTTAGAAAACACACGTCAATGATTAGCCCCACTGCACCCTATTTCGAAAATATTAATAAAAATGAATTCAATAATAAATGCACCCGCAGCACTGAATCTGTGATCAAAGACTGCCAACACAGTTCAACAATATCTTACAATAAGATAGCTTACCCATGTACGAGAGGTATATCACATAAATGTAAAATTATAGTTCAGGGTAGTGAAACGGTAACAAACAGTATAGAGCATGTAGTTCCTCACCAGTTGTGTCCCTGCGATATACACAGTACGACATCAGTAACATCAAATTCTCAAAAGTCCTATAACCTGAAATGTCAATGTTTAAATGGTAATGACCAAACTATACGCTACCCACAAATACTCAGAAGAGCAACAGCGGACTATGATGGTGAAAAAATGTTCCACAAAGGGAAAAACCCAGTTCCTGATTATGAAACTGACTGGCTGTATGATAATACTCACAAAAACTATCCTTACAATCAAAGAAGTACACGCTATATTCACAACAACAGCAGGTAAACTATATGACGCATATAATAAAAAAATTACAATTTTAACACTACTCATACATTATTTTATTTGCAGGAAACGACAAAAACGAGAATTTAAGGATATTTCAACTTTTATACCATTTTGGCAACTAGATAGCTTTAATAACGATAAAAATCTTCAATTAAAAGCTTTAAGATACACAACTTTACTCAGTAGAAGACGCCCGGGTAGAAAATACTCATCCAAACCTGCAAGCACCGAATCAATAACTATTAATATAAAAAATCCAAAACTTAAACTTTTCACTGAAAAGTACTTGTCCTTTGATGAGTTATTACATCTTCGCAAGCTTAATCAAAGTAATTATAATGCTAGGCGAAAAATGGAACCAACTATTTGGCAAAATGCAACCGAAGATAAAGGAACGACAATAGACTTGACAGAAAGAGCGATAGAACGGAGAGAAATGGATAAAGTTACATCAGAATACACTACAAATACTCCATTTTTGCGAATGAGGCATTGCACGAGAAAACTTACATGTACCTGGACGGCCGCGTCTTTAACAGACAGTAATGGTAGCATAATACCTGGCGGTGGCGCGTATGGTCAAGGGTCAAAAACACCCCCAGGATATGTTGAAGGCTGCACTCGAACTTCAACGTGCACGCGTGATTATATGGAAAGAAATAAGTTTCCTACATCAAGTCAACCTTCTAGTAATGACGATAACGCAGATTATTGTGAACGCCGTTCTTTGAATATAAAAAAAAGAAAGGCTAACAGATACAAAAGACATTTAGTTGTTGGATGTCAAAAAGAATATTCTAATGTTAAAAAGGATGCGAGCAAAGTGATTAACCATAAAACGTTGACCAAACGCAACTTAAAGAATAATAAAAGGAGAAATCATATGAAATCATTATCAATATGAAAGTCCTACCAAAAATATGTGCACTGATTGTAATGAAATGTAATAAAATTTTTAAACAGTAGGACAATAACAGAAAAATCAATCCTTATATACAGTGTCCCTACAGCAGAGCTACTCGTACCTAAAGATGTACCTTAGACACTTTTCAATTGCTGCCTATAATTTTTTTCACATTATTTTTAAATTGAACCTAAATAATATTTTTCGTAATGTAATTAAAGACGTATGTTTAGTAAAATATTTTATTTATACACATACAAACAACAAATTCCAATCAAAAATATACCCATATTTTGTCTGTTGAAACGAATTTCTATGAGAACAATTAAAATTGCTGTTTAACATCGACTTTTATTTTATTAACTTTAAATTTTCTGCAATTTTTTCTGATAAATCGCTGTAGGTAATTCAATTATTTGGGGACACTCACGTTCCACATCAGTTACCAGTGCTCTGTAAAAAATTTGGACTTGAAAGATTTTTACAATTTTTCTAACCTCATTAAAAGCATATCTTCTAGAAGAATATCCCCTCACCTGTACAATATATGTACTAATATGAGGAAATACATATACTCAACAAATCGATAACATTTCTACGTATTGTTGATTTCGATGCCTGTATTTTCATTGTTATACGTTAAAGATACAGTATCCGTCATAAAATCTGATTCTAATATTTCCTCTAAGAAATCTTTGGTTCCCTTATTTCTTCTTAACTCTTCAATTTCAAATGCTACATCTGATATAGGAAAGTCCGAATTGTCGTAATAATTATTTATTTTATCACTATCTGATGGGTCATTACTGTCTTCAGGAAAAAAATAATGACCTGTGAATTCAGAGTTGGACCTAATTTCTCCGAGTTCTGCTTGAATTTTAACAGGATTTACTTCCAAAGTTAACGGAGTATTTGCTTCTGTAACTTCAGTTGTTGGAATTTTCTCTAAAAATCATATGATTTATTAAATTTACGATTATACACAACCTTAAATTGAATGAGACTGTCTATGTATTTACTAACCATTATTTCGGAATATAACAGCTTCTACCAAATCCACAAGCAGGGTAGAATTAATATATTCGTTATCAGTTATTTTGGCAGTCGTCGTCGATTCTTTTCTGCTGTATACACGGCTTACAATGGCCGCTACAGTAGGGTCTGTAAATGTTTCGTCTGCATTTCCAATTTGGGACGGTTTGCTTGTCAACAGTAACTCTCGCAGACTTTGATCGTCCTTTAACTTATTTTTCAGTAACTTATAAAGTTCATCAACAACAAACACGTCCTTGCAAATCGTGTTATTTGTGACATGAAGCGTGCTAGATGTCGGTGTAGATTCAAGAAAGTCCGAAAAGAAATTATATGTTATATTTTCGTCATAATCTATCTGTCGCTCCAGCAAAGGCGCAAAATCTTTAGTTATATTTTCTTTATTGGTATTTCCTATATTTGATTTAGTGACTGGGAAATATTTAGTCCTAATGTATTGTCTTAATTCTACTGGAGTATCGTCTTGTACCAATGTTGCATCATTTCTAATATCTTGAGCTAAAAACATTTGTAGTAGGATATCAGAATTATAATTCCAAAGCAAATATAAAGTCGCAATCATTTTGAAACGACTAACTTCTTGTTTGTTAGGTATTCATTATCTACTATTAGATGACCATTTTTGTAATTTGTTGCAAGCGCACTGCTATATTTCAATTTCAATTGAAATCATTCTTACCGCAAATTGCTTTGTATTCAGAGTCACAAGTAGCGCTAAAAGGACAACGAGAACAAGGCAAACCATCAGCATATACTGCTCTACCTATTTGGTTCCCAGCAGGGGCGAAATTACAGACAAGCCTGTAAACTGTTCTGTTTTTAATATCTTCTACACCTTTTATTATTTCCTGAAAACAAATAAGTACTGCAAAGGATTATTATATGTATAAAATCTATATTATATATATATATATAAGAGGTTTTCTATGTATATAGTGACTCATCACAATATCTCTGGAATTATAAGGCGTAGAGACTTGAAATTTGGCAGGAATATTTCTTTCGCTAATTAGAGATCAGCTACGAATGGGTTTTATGAAATTCCACCCCCAAAGAGGCTTGCGGGAGCGTATGCGATAGAAAATGGATATATCCAAACTACAGCTCCGACAAACCTGAAATTTGGTAGGAATATCTTTTTTGATACGTTGAGGTGAATTAAAAACACATTTTACGAAATTCTACCTCCAAAAGAGACTGCGGAGGCGGGGGCGGGACGAAGTCACGTACATAGCGAGTGTATAATAGACGAAAAATTTTCAGTCAATAAAATAAACTGAATGCCTCCCTTACGGCTACCTGTGTAATCTCTTATCAGAAATTAGGAAAATCTCATGAATATAATAATTATCCAAGATACCATTTCAAAATGACTTACTTTAAACTTAACCGCACCACATCCAACTTGATTACTTTCAGCCCACATCAGTTGCGTAAAATAATCGTAATGGTCGAATCCAGTAACCTGTGACCTGTAAAATGAGAGCAAAGTAATAGTTCTTTAATTTTCAATATTCGAAGACACTTGTGATTTGCATCAATCATGGCCCTATAATTTAGATATTATGCCATGTGTAATATATTGCAAAATTGTCACTTTCACTTTTCAACATTTTGATATTATTGATATATTGATATTTGATATTATTTGATATTATCACAATCACTTTTCAACATTTTGATATTAATGATTTAATAATTTTTTTATTGATATCTGCACCTATACAAGGTTAACTTTTTAAATTGATAATAATAAATCTCGGGACATCATCATGCATGGACATCTGATTTCCAAATTTGGGCAATATCGTTTATGGTAACCAGACGGCTGCTGATAAACTACACATGTACGTATCTAAATATAAACATAATTACATATTGCTCTATTTACATCACAAATGACATTTAACTTGTGGGATAGTTACCGTTGGTATTGGGATATAATTGATGAATTTACATTCAGAAGCTCTATATACCACAAGTCCACCAGCGTCACCGGTGTCAGGCCAGGTGTGTCTCCATAAATGGTCGCTATGTTCTGGCCCACAAGGTAATTTTCTGCAATATTTGTGTGCATTTAAATATGAGGAATTTATTTTTATCTGTATACTATATATTTCAAGTAATATTTGGGATGTTACATAAAAATAATAAAAACTTAAGCAGGTAATAATGTGGCAGGCAACGGTGGTTGGAATTGTCAGGCACAGGGTC
>DWEM01002802.1:0-11539 GCA_018245935.1 Agara belti belti | reverse complement strand
GCGAAGTCTACCATTCTGCACTCGGCCAGCGGGGTGGACTATGGCCTAAATTCCTCTAACCATGAGAGGAGACCCGGTCCAGCAGTGGACCAGCAAAAGCGTGGAAAAAAATTTAAAAAAAAATTAATACATCAGGGGACAGTCAGTTCGGATTCAGAGCTGGCGTTGGAAGGAGGGGGGGCTTTGTTCGCCGTGCAGGTTCTTGTTCAAAAATGGAAAGATATGCAACAGGACGGATGTGTTCCTCCGTTTCATCGGCTGTGTGAAGGCGTTCGATCGAGCGCCGCACGGCCGTCTTTGATTAATATAAAAAAAAGAATATATCAATATCGGTTCACGCATTCCAGACTTATGAGGTAACAAAAATAAAAAAAAATACAGTCAAATTGAGAATCTCCTCCTTTGTTGTAAAGTCGGTTGAAAAGAGAAAACGCTCACCTGTTCGTCTGTGTGTGTGTGTGTGCGACAGGTTCGACAACAAGCGCATCGTGAGCGGCGCGTACGACGGCAAGATCAAGGTGTGGGACCTGCGCGCCGCGCTCGACGTGCGCACGCCGCACCAGGACCTCTGTCTGCGCACGCTCGTGGTGAGCCGCACTCCGCCCCCCGCCCGCCGCCCCGATAGCGCCGTGCGCGGAATTTGATTAATGCAATGTTCGCGATAATTATTCCCGTTACTATTTTTTGACGGGACAAAGTTTTTTCGTACAACGTTGATTTTCGCATACGTTTTTCCAACGGGCACATCGCACGGACGCGAGTTCGCAATAACCTGTGCGCGGAATTTTTGAACAGTTTTTCGCAATGCGGAAAAACTGCATTTTTATTGTTAATCACGTTTATACGAACGCCGGTTGTATGTATCGAACGCCGATTGACGTAACCGTTCCGTTCGCGGCAATGATATAAGCTTTAAAGTTCAGCAACATTGAAAGTTCCTAAGTGAATGTTTGTTGCTTAACAAAAAGCGGGTTGAATTCTTCCAGGCGTCGCAGCTAAGTCCTGGCTTCTAAAGCAGACGTGGTGCCGCTGCACCTGTTTTTGCCGCGACCTCGAAACTCATCTGAACTCGGATATACCTTTATGTACAGTATGTTTCTTTACAAACTTACATACAAGGGCAACCTGAAGGCACGTGGTCATCATTGTCATTTTTGAAGTAGAGCTTTTATTGCAAATTCTTTGAAAGAAAAAAAAGAGTATTATTGTTAAATCTTCGTATTTTAGGTACATTTATTTATTTATTCTTTTCTGTAACTTACATAAAGTAAAATAACACAAAGCGGTTGTTTATTCAATTTATATTTCGAACAAATATTTAGGCGATAAGATGTATAAAATTAAACGTAACATCACGCCTGTATTCCCCGAAGGGGTGGGCAGAGGAGTGTAGTATGTATAAAATTATCTATACCTATATGTACTTAGAAATTCCACATATGTAATAAAAAGCGTTTTGGTTACCATAGCAAAGATGCTGCCTTATATGGGCTCAGAGGTGACAATGAGTGAATGTTTTCAAGATAACTGTTTTTGATCTAATTGCAATTATTATCTACGAAAATTATTATCTGTGTTTTTAGTTAACAATCCTATTTTACACGTCTTTTCGGCAACATTTAGCTTATTCCATCCCAATAAACACGTTCATAACGAGTATAAACTATTCAAAGTTTGTTTGTATTCAAAGTTGCTGATGAGATGAGATGAGATAAGATGAGATGAGATGAGCTAAGGTGGTAAGTAAAACCACTTCGAACCGACATCCAGGTGAGATTTAAGAACTTTGCGAAACAATCTCCGCTGACAATATCCGGATGCCTAGAGCCTGCAGGCTTCGATACTAGCTTTGAGAAATAAGTGTTTTAACTATTAAGAAAGAAAAAAATAAAAATCTGTATATTCGCGAGCTTTGCTTGTACCACAATAATACGCAATAAAAAAAATAAAAAATTGCAAACTTTGTACAATGATAGAAAGAAAAGCATATATATTAGTTCTTTGTGGTGCAAGTGCTGTTTAGTGAATGATGTACCTGGAACACTGAAAGGTCTTATCTTATCTGGGTTCATGTCCAGGCACGCACCTCTGATTTAAAATTTAAATATCACTCGCTATAAGGATAAAGGAAATGCGAGGAAACCTGCACACACTTAGAGTATGTTATAAAGTACAATAATGTTTTGTGTGTGTGAAGTTTGGTTTTCCGGTTGTCCTATAGTTAGAGATTAAAATTTATAATTACAACCTAGAAAATTTAGAAAAACAAATTACTCCAAGATAAAGAGATAATAACCTAAGACTTTTAGATAATTTGACTCAATTTTATTTTTAAAACGTTCTCAAATATACCTAAGAAAGAAGATACATAAAAATAGGGAACCTAGAAATGGTAAGATATAGGAGGTATCTAAAATAATCTCCGTAGATAATATCCGGGAAGCTCGCCCCGCGCGTAGTTTTTACCTCTAAACGACTTCCGACGGTGCCACTGCAATTAGCACCTTATTTCCTTGTCATAAAGGTTTTGTAACTTAACAATTAATGAAGGTGAAAGAAAAGATTATTTTGAAGAAATTGCTGAACATTTCCTATTTGCTTCTAATAAAAAATTCAATCTCAGAACAAAATATACTTACATATATTAATGTATATGGAAAAATTAGAACAACCTGTACACTTGTTCTTATCATCTCGATCTTTCAAAGCAACATACAGCCAAAAGTCACAAATGTTGTTAATATTGCATATATACTTTTATCTTCTATCTTCTTTGTTAATAATTCATAAAAATATCTTCTATATTATTATTTCAAAAATACACTCCATCTGTATTTTCCTTATCCTTTTGCTTTTTACCAGAAATACATTTTTTTTACATATCTCCTAACTGGCTTTCTGCACCGCGTTTGACATTCTGCACAGCCCTGAGGTCGGCTAATAAATATTTTTCTTGTTGCGGACATTAAATTCTCTATAACCAAACGAATGAGTAACGCATTCCTAAACAAAAGCGATCACTTGGCACAATACTGAGGCGGTTTGAAAAATAGAGGAGATTCAATTAACATATTACCCCATTCTTGTGAGCGGGGAATACCAACAAATTGCTAACAAAGTACCGGAGCATGAGCGAGGCTGCAATGCATAAGATTGATGCGCGCGGGGGGCGGGCTGATGGATGACCCGGGGGGTTAGGGTGGGCTCACACCGCGCGCTGCACGAACGCAGTTTGGTTCTAAAAAAACAATTGACAAGTTGCACTACTCTCGCGTCCCGAACGTTTCTAACTCCATAAAAAGAAAGGCGAAAAAAAGAAAAGAAGAAAAGAAAGAAAGAAAGGCGTGAAAAGAGCTCGTCTTCAAAACGACAACGCATGGGTAACCTCCTCTGGTGTGTATCCATAGGCGACGGCACCACTTACCATCAGGTGGCCCATCTGCCTGTGTGCTAGGTTAATAAAAAAAAAACTTAGTTCAAATGTTCAAGTATTCCTTTTCGAAAACACCGGAAGCAGTATGACGTCGCGTTTGAGACTTTACATGGACCTCAAGGTACTTAAGGCAATTTATTAATAGTAATAATGTATCACCGTTAATTATAATTACAGCCTTTTTTTTTCAGCTATCTTATAGTAAAACATTAGAAGCGTCGTTTGTAACACGCGGCAAATGTGACGATACCTTTAAGATGATTTTCCACTAAAGCTGAGTAGAGCTGGGCAAAGCGAACTCTCTCTGAAATTAAGTTATAATATTTAGTTTTTAGAAACCATACGGAATGTGGATATTTTAATTATGAAAATCAGAGCTTTGATTTTTTGCCAGTACCTACATCTGTTATTTGAAAAAATTAATAAATTTAGACAAAAAGCATTATTTTGTAAGATAAAACCCTCTACATAGTTAGAAAAGGTCTTAAAGTAAAAATATTTTTCATACGTAGACTTTGGCTACATACGAATTTATCTTAAAATATATATACATAACTTATACGTATTTGTAAAGCCGCCAGTTGCTGGTATTACAAAAATTTAATAACACTAAAATTAAATGAGCTCCATAAGGCGTATGAATTACAATTTGATACCTCGTGCCGTTTCCGAGAAAAACGCCCGTGACAGACAGACGGACAACGCACATATTCTTTTGAGGATTCAGTTTTTTTATTGCGAGATTCAGCACCCAAAAAAGATAACGTTTGAACAAATTAACTCCACTTATCGTACATAGCATTTGTGCTGAATATAACACATCAAAGTTAATTAATATTTTTGGCAGTACGGACATGCATACTTTATACGCACGCTATTTTCTATAAGGGTGGGCAGAGACTGAGGGTCTCCAGCGGCCACGATCGTAATAAACATCTTTCGATTTTATTACTTTTATCAATGGAGCATAGATATATAACAATAGATTGCTTTTGACGGGTATCAATGCCAATCTGCGCTGGTCTAGCGTTGTGGAGTATGTTCCACGTATCCTGCAATCACTTACAAACGCTTATTGTGCTTATTAGTGTATATAAATATCCGATTTGACTGGCCGTCAGTCCAGTGGCTAGCCAACCTGACTTCTGAGCGTGCGACTATGGATTCCAATGCGATCCAGAAAATTCTGCAGGAATATAGACTACGTAAAATGATCTATGTATATATTTACAACTTCGTATAATATAGTTTATCAGCTGTCTGGTTACCGTAACAGAGTCTGCTAGTTTAGTAGCTAATTAGTGTTCCGTACCGTATGAAGTTGTCCTAAGATATTATTAGATACTTGTTCTTGCCTGCGACTTCGTCCGCGTAGAATAGTGACTTGGGCAGCATTTTAATTTCCTAGGATAAATACCCATGAAGTCGCGGGCAAAAGCTAGTAGCCTATATTGATCAGTGATAATGTAGCATTCAAATGGTGAAAGAATTTTTGAAGTCGGTCCAGTAGTTTTTGAGCCTATTCGTTACACACACACACACACACACACATAAATCTTTCCTCTTTATAATATTAGTATAGAGTATAGATATAGATATAGATATAGACGACGGTCAGCGGAACCGAGTTACTTAATTGAATAAATCGATTTAAGGAAATTATATCGATGTTGTTTCCAACATATAGGGCAGTCATTTAAAGTTGATAATAAAAAAAATGTTTATACTCCTTTAGTGATGTTCATTGTCCGTGCTTTTCAGAGCAAAGTTCTCAACATGGCGACCTTCTTTAACCACTCAATGGTCGGTTAATATTTAAACAATTCCACAAGTTTTAATACAATTAATTTATTTGATTAGGAAGCGTATGTAATATAACGCTAATCTTTAAAAGGTGAACCAGTTTTCACTTTATCATTTGCCATTACAATTTAAATACAAGGTACGCGCCAATGCGGAGGTATTTTACGATAACTGGTGGTTGTTTTCCGATTATGCAACATGCATGAACCACTTACGATATAGGCCAAGGTGCTTAAATAAACATTTTCATACTGTATACATTATGCTACCGTATTTCCGAGTGTCTGGATCCGAGCACGGAATAACTGTAATTCAAATAAAGCTAAGTTATCACACAGGGCGTGGCGTTGAATTCGTTTGAGGGTTAAACATGATGGAGTAAAAAAATGTTAAATGAAATGAAAAGTGAATAATAGTGAATTGGCTTTACACATATCATAGTGGACAAAAGTATAGAAAACAGCCGATTTGCTTCACATCAACCGTTCTTCTGATATTACAGAATGTTATGTTGTTGTTGTAATGTGTCACATGACTGAATATTGACTGCAGTTTTATGCTTTGGATGCTTGGCTTTATGCTTGTTGTTGGATGAAAACTATTACCAAAACAATCTAGAAGGAAATATTAATTACTTCGTGTATTATTTAATAAAGGCCTATGTCCTGCAGTGGACTTCTGAAGGTTTGATGGATGAATGGATTCGTAGACTACTCAGTACTTCGTATTTTTGGGATTGGTCCTTGACTCAACCCAACCGTAGGTAAATGCAGGAGGTTGTTGAAAATTCGCAGATGTCTAGGAAGTGTAGTGTCCTATTTATTCCCAATAACCTGCATGGCCTTTTCAACATTGAAATTCTTACGTTTTTCATTGACGTATGTAAGATATATGTCGTGAATGTCACGCCTCGTTAAAGGCACTCCTAATTGTACAATCAGTATGATCATGGACGAATTGAATTTAAAAAGATTTATGTCGTTAAGAAGGTAAGTTATATTTTAAAATACATGGACAAATCACGCAGGCGAAGAAATAATTTACCGTTGTAACCTGTCAATGTACTCAAATTAATTGCACGTGATCTTTTCTGCAAAGCACCCGCGAGTACGCGACAAAGTTGACACGATCCCTTCACTTCTCGAAAATTGGAATATAATTTATTTCTCATCGAAGTATCGCAAACGAAACGTTGGACTTTTGCGGAAGTTTCCTTGTATTCGATTTTAGGCGCAAAATCTCGATTTAAGTATGACATTTTTGAAAGTGACTTTTATCATTGTCGGCTTCCGAAAACATTATGTGTACGTAATATAAAATCATTTCGGAACAGTTTAAATGAAAAAAATTAAGGTTTCATATTACTTTTCTCTGTTATAGTTTCTAGGAATGTCATCTCACTCGAGTAAGTTCCGTGCAGCGTTAAAATAGTACACGTTTATGAAATGGAATTAATATGCCAACTGATTAGTGACATGAGTACTGCGAATAGCACTATTGACTATATCGAAATTCTTCGGCATGTAAGTACAAAACGTATCTTATAATCTAAGTACGGTCAAAAAGAAGGAACATAAAATACTTAAAGGCTTAAGTCAAATACAGCGAAGTGTACCATTGTGAATCGTCCATTACCCATTATAGTCTACACGCGTATTCAATAACCTTGTGCCATAAATTAGTACTAAGGTTACACCCTTATTGCGGGATGCCTGAGGACTTAACTTAAGCCGGGCTAAGATGACCATATCAGTGTTAGGGATCGGGACTTTACATTACGATAATTTATGTTACTCCTCTATGTTTATATGTGCAATTGATTTATATATCATTATGATTTTAATCTTCAGCTAAAGCAGAAATGGCTTCCACGCCATGTTTCATTGCTTTCGCATCATAGTGTCATTTCGTATAACTTGAATCCTTAAACGATATTTATAGAGGTTATGAACATCAGTATCTTTATATTTAAGTACAACGCTCATTTAATATACTATTTTTTTGTTAGTATCCTGACCAGTATCGCGCAGATTATGACGAAATCAATTTGTAATGGAGGGGTATTTGCACCCACGCTGCAACCCAATCTCGAGTGCAATCCAAATATGTCTTCCGGCCGGAAATCAGCGTTAAATGTCAAAACATTTATGGCCGCAAGATAAATAGGATCTTATTTATGATAGTGTTAATATAATATGGACGTGTTATTTTGTTTTTAGTCCTCCAAACCGCAATACAAATAAGTGTAAGTCATGCAATTTCTTTATAATATCTTCGACTCGGTTTACTAGAAATCAGTCACTAGTGGTTCTTGAGTACCAACTGCTTCTATTTTATATTGATAGAAAAAGTTGAGACCATTTTAGCTTACGGCCTGTAAATAAAACCGATTATGAACCAAAAATATTCTAACAGAGATATAATTTTATAGTAACGTACATAACGTAAAACGTTTTAGCTATCATATTGTTTGTCTCACTCTATCCTCAAACATTATAAATATGGTAGAAAAACATGATATGTCTAATAATTCGGTTATCAATTTTGAGTTTGTATGAATATGGGTGTTATTAGTCTCTCATTTTGCATAAAGTATGGCATTCCCATCGATTATAGCACCCGTTCTATCCATTTCACGGAAAAGTATTCCTACTTAGTCCATTGTTTAGATAGACACGATGCGGTCTATGCTAGCTTTATTATTTTGTTGCTAACATTGAGTACAATTACCAAACGATTACGCGAACAGAAAACGTTTTGAAAGCTCTATTTGAATTAAAACTTTAATTGAGGAATTGTAATTTCGCGGCCATTGCGTAGGGTGTTAGATATGTGATTATTTTTCTAAATACGATAAATAAAACGGTCATTTTGGCGTAGTATTCTGTATTCATTTTACAAAATGTTTAAGTAACTATCGTCATTTTGGAAATCTGAATAAATTTCGGAATTATTTGCTTTCGTCATCAGCTGAGTTCTATTACTATTAAGGTACGATTTGGTTATCACCAAGTGTCAAACGAGATACCGTTTCCTATATATGTAGGTATTTCAACTTCCATACATTCCGCGTACGTTCCTCTTTGTAAACATCAATGTTTGAGTTACTGTATACTATTGACATAATTCATCTGCGGTCAGATGAGCGAAATGCCAAAACAAGTTGCCGAATGTAGGCATAACAAAATAACAAACAGCGCGAGCGTGTGCTCTGCCACAACACGAGGCGGATGAGCCAGCGGGAGTGTGCTGATGTCATAACAATAACGAGTGTTACACGAAGTAATTGTTTAGTAAACTTGTGATCTTGATGTAACTATGACGTATTTTAAACTTGCCACTGCAGTTATTGCAAATCTGTACACAATCTGGAGGAGAACTTATCACCTAGTCTATTTCTATATATACTTCAGATGTAAAAACACGTGTGATGTCAGCTATAAGATATATGCTTGATATTAGTAGTGCAAAAGTAACTATCTGTCCGTCTGATACGTTTTTTATGTTGAAATGGCTGAACTTCTACAGCGTTTACTAATTCTTGTAATTTGTATAAATTCATTATATATTAATATTCGTATTGTCATGAGTCGAAATGTGTTCGTTACCGGACATAGGCCTCCCTCGAGGCTCACTACTGAGCCCTATACTATTGCTCATACACTGAACACTATCTAAATAATTAGTATAAACGCAATTAAATGAGTCGCCTAAAAACGCTGCAATGTGATGAAGTAGTGGGGTTAAAAGCGATATGCGGCGGATAACACATGTGGATGCGCGTGCGCCGCCACGACAAATGTCTTCATTATTCTGCCCACGCGGCCGGGATTAGTCGGCTTACGACGCGCCCAGCTCCAAGTTTTACACATTCCATAGACGATATTTTATTATTTTTATGCTCACTAAATAAGATTTTTCGCCTTTTGTTACATTTGAAACTTAATAATATTCATATGCCGAATATAAAATAATCGCATGCCTTAAAACTGCTCCCTTGTTATTTGATAAGAGCTCGCCAGTTACGTAATTATACTTATCGAAACTATTAAGTTAAGACCTGAGTAATAAATACTGAAGTATCAGTGATAGTAACTTATTTACATACATATATTACCTAAATATCAAATCATTTGAAATACTGAAACGAAAGCAAATCTACCAATACTCGTTTTTTGTTTTTGCTAGTTATCCTTAGTATGTATAAAGTTGACACGGATTTATTTAAAACACACCTAACTATTCAATTACTAACAATTAAAGCTCGTCTAATCAAAAACTTGTGATATCGGCATTCAGTGAGCTAATTTAATTTACACGGTGCATGCAAAACTCAATCGAGGTGAGGTCACGCCCAGGGTGGGTTCCGCCCACACTGACGAGGACCTAAAGGTCGCTTAGCTCATCGGCTTGCACGGGTAATGATCAAACACCACTCGAGGTCATGCGTTCTTCGTGTACTAATATCTCTTATCACAGAATAATTGGTAATACCCAAACGTTTCGTCTCTCGACATATAGCATCATGTCATGTTTTTATATCAGTGTTAAGTCGTAAGAGAAAAACTACTATTTTAAAGAAACACGATTTTTGATAGGATTAAATTCATTTATTGCGTTGACCGTTACATTAAATTACATTATTGCTTATTGGCTGAGTTCTCTCGACAGAGGACGTCAAATTTGAAAGAATTATGGCGAAATAGCGTATTGTGCATAGTTAATACAATATGGCAAATTGTAATAGCACCGCTAGTCTGGAACGCTTTGTGTAAAGCTCCGCCTACGATGATGAGGACCTAAAGGTCGCGCCTTAGCATCATATATTGCAATGATCGAGCATCCGAGGTCATTCGCCTCTGATGTATGGGCTGTCGATATCAGCCATCGCTGTGACGGATGCATGATTTATATGTGGATGGAGTGATCTGCTCCCAACCGGTTCGCGTATGACAGATGCTGTATCGATTCTTAGTAAGATGTAGTTCGTTTGTTTCGAGCAATTACTCTTTGTTCAGATAAGTAGGTGAGGTAAGATAAGTAGCGTGAGAATGTTTTTGTAGTCGACGACTCGTTTGTTGGTCACACTCGTCATTGATGCGTGTCGTAACCACCAACGGCAACCGTTGCAAGTCTCGATTCGGCTACAACGGGAGCATTAAATGCAGCATTTGTTAAACGGATTCAATTAGGCAGTAGAGAAACAAATGCTGATTCAAATTTCGATTGCGTACCTACCGTTTAAAGATATATGTTTTTTTATCTTTGATTGTTCATTGGTGCAGTGATAACGAGTGGTGGCACTCATTATTTCTTAACACAAAACCGATCCGTATCTAGTCATGGAAGCCGAATTCACTACATAGCTCTCGAAACAAAAATAAGTTATCATTCAATGTGACACAATCTAACATCGAACTTTGCGAGCCGCAAGGACAAAAAGTGTCGCTTTATATTTTTTGTCACAGACCAAGATATACATTAAACAAACAAATGTATACAATTGCTGTCGTACAAAAATTGTAACCGAACATTATTATATTTAGAGACAAAAAATCTCACACGGTCAACTAAATGTTAAGGGTATTGCACACTAGAACAAATGCGTCAGAAACGGAATTGTACTGATGAACTTTGCAATCAGAAACGATTTATGTTACGTAAATTATTAATTTTAGTGGTGAAGTAGACCTCCATAAATAGACGTGGTATTTAGAACTGTTGATAGATATTAAACAAAACGAACCCCTTCATATTGAAATGAGGCTCGAGTCTAGAAGAGAAACAATAAGAGAGAAAAGAACGATGAAAATGATGATGATGACAAGGGAAATTTCATATACGCCGCATCCACGCTTTGAAAATGTTCTGTTTCAACACATAACAATTTATTAGGAACCAGCGCACAACGGGTCCGCTCTAGCAGGAGTCCAGCTTAACCGAAAGGTTTCTGCGTCAAAGCCGATCACTTTCCCGTCGCCGTTGTACGGATTAAGATCCGAAATGTCAGTGGCAGTGACATTTTTATATCTGGACGACATTTTGATGGTGCTTATGAAACGAGAGATAGGATCGGGCCAATTAGAGATTAATTTATTTGTGTTGTGTTCGTATCAAAGTGCAGCGAGAGGTCGACCGTAAATAATGGGCGGGTGACTTTGTAGTGGTTTCTTTAAAGACAGAGACAGAGACAGAGACAAAGACAAAGACAAAGACAAAGGCAAAAAGAAAGACAAAGACAAAGACAAAGACAAAGACAAAGACAAAGACAAAGACAAAGACAAAGACAAAGACAAAGACAAA
>DWEM01002801.1:0-11540 GCA_018245935.1 Agara belti belti | reverse complement strand
TCATACTCCTCCGTCCGCGCGATTTTCGTAAAAAGGGATCATAAGTTTTCGCTTCACGTATTAATATATAGATATGAGTCAACACTGTAATACGCAAAAGGACATTCAAAATATACATTTCCCAAAAAATAATTACTTATAACGTCTACACCATTGTCATTATAATTACGTTCTCATTTATAAATCGTTTTTCTGTAGCTAGAGAATCGAGACCGATTATAATTATTTAGAGATAGGATAACTCAGTGTGTAGGCGAAGCTCATTGGATCGATACTGTTGTTGTGTGTACTAATTGTTAACTAACGACACGGAAATGTGGGACACGGGAGTGATCTTTATTATACTGACCGTTGTGGGATTTATGCTTAAAAAAATATTGTCGAGTGAACCCAACAAAGTTAAATTTTATTTTTATTTCTTTATATTCTACTTTATTGGTTCTTGTCTCGCGTTTGTAATATGGCCCATATTTTTATTAAATCCGAAGAGTGTAAACAATGCAGCGTAAGTTCATGCAGTGTTTTTGTTTATTTTATATTGTGTCCTATTACGCTATCTGGGGCATTATTTACTAATTACTATTTTTTTTACTTTACTTAATCATAACATTACTATAACTATTACCACTACAATACTACTTACAATTACTTTATCATAACATTATTTTCCCTACGTTTATAACTTTAAACTAAGAACACTTAGATACACCAAGTACCTATCGTTGGACAGAATTGAAAGTGTGTTAAGCCATAGCCAAATTGCATTACAAAGACGTTTCCATTAAAATTATCGCTCTGTGATTATTTTCTCACGCCTGTAATTTGAATAAGAGATGAATCACGTTTTTGTGGGACTATAATTAATCTTTGGAATTGCAAAATTCTAAAATATCAACCTTTAAATTTCATTCACCGTTTGCTACGTAGGGAAAAAATGTCAAGGTGCGGGTAACATGACATTCATATTTATTACATAAAACAGATGAGTAATTAGGTGTAACAACTTTTAAAATAAAATTTATTTATTTGATTTATTTATTTAATTTTATTTGTTACGTTACGGGTATACTGTCTCAGTTACCTTGTACGAAAGATAATTATAATAATAATATAGGTAGGTACTACACTGAATAATTTAACATGACAGACAAAAACAGGACAAGACAATTTGGCTGTCTTATTGCTAATTAGCGAGATCTTTCAATTGACAAGCGCTATATTTGGTAGCAAATGATACTGAAGCATCGACAAGACACATAACAATTTACTAGACAAGAGATGTGTTTTGACATAATACGGCTGCAAACCTTTTTTATGTCCCCTGCTGTTCTCAAACCCGTAGGTCTCTTTCGCAGCGGTATACTCTGCCACACTGCTCCTCTTTGGATTACTGGCCAACCCATCCGTCTGGCAGCCGACCGGTTTCATCTTCCCTCAAGACCTCCGACGAGGCTTAACGACTGTCACCTAACGATAACAACCGAGTCCGTTCTTAACTTGCGCTCTGAAGCACGAAAACGTACGTGAAAATTTGCCAGTTGCGGCCTTTCCTCCAACTGCCAACCGCGCTCGGTGTCACTCAATTTTACATATCGTTTGCAGAACATAGTATAACACAGGCTGTATTGTATAACATACATTACATTTGAATGTTATGATACTATGTTTTAAATATTCGTTTATTGCCCACATCATCGTTCGCGAGAAAATCCAAATTTCCCTCGCACAATCTTTCATTCTTGAGATATTTAAAAAGTATACCCAACACACGGCCAGAATTACTTTTACATTTATTATATCCATACGAGTATCATTTTTTTTACGAAATTCGAAATACGAACGTAAAAACTCAGTGTAAATGTTACTCCTTATGTTTTAAAATTATTCAATACATACTATACATTAAATTGTCTATAGCAAGTTAGACCATTGCTCGGGAATGGGACGTTGTACAATATTATAATATGATTGTTCTGAGATATACTTAACTTTACAAACAAATACGTTAATTACGTTAAATATTTACATCATTGGGTTATAAATGTATAAATTAACAGAATATTTGGTTTGTTGATAACTGAATCATACCGCGCAAAACAATTTTATATTAATTACTATTATCTTACTTCCCGTTATCATACATAAGAATGATAATTGTCGATCATTCTTATTAATCAATAGAATGCTTAGAAATTCGTAGATTTCGTATAGAGGCCAATTCTAATATTTCGAGGGGCAGATAACTGATGATCTTGAAAGAGTTTTGTGCAGAGCAAAGTTTGAATGGTATTAACCAAGATAGTGGTGAAGAGGGCGGGGATAATCTAATCGCTTGTTTTACAATAAATCTCACAACGGTTGTTAACATCGATCGATAAAAATAAGCAGCTGGAAATCGCAATTTTATGGTTACTATAAATATAGGCAAGAAGATAACCGTTGACCGCGATTCTTTAATATGTCAATAGCACACAACTGTATTTATTTTAGGTCGTTGGTGTTTTCTTTATATCATATTTTATTTTTACTACTATACCATCACGCAAGGTCCCTAACGGCTTAGGCAGAAAACATCGAGTGCCAAATATCTCTATCCTTACAAACCTGACGTGCTTCGTCTACATTCATCACTCTCTTCATGGTATAGTAGTAGTGGTAGTAGTACATTTATTTTTTGCTAGATGTAGGTGTAGATATATATAGATATAGCTACACCTACATAGGTCTGTATTAATAATATAACGGGAACGAAAATAAAATCATTTGCTAATATAGAATGTACCTTATTTTTCAGAACGGCAGCAAGAATATTGAAGCATATAACAAAGATCTATGATTTAAAATGGGAATTGAGAAACGGGGAAATATTGGCGAACGACCGAGGCGCAGTTATTGTTTCAAATCATCAGTCCTCCCTTGATGTTTTAGGTCAGATAAAATGGAAATCTGCCAATAACCAAATAATCGGACCATTTAATACAATAACATAATTACCAATTGCGTAAAAGTCACAATTACAAGTTTATATTAACGTTTTTATATGAAACATAAAATATTAATGAAAAAAAAAATTATTCCTAGGAATGTTCAACATATGGGAAGTGGTGAAGAAATTATCGGTGATAGCAAAAAAGGAGGTATTTTATGTCTGGCCATTCGGTCTGGCGGCGTACCTGGCCGGCGTTGTATTCATCGACCGGAACGACGCAAAAGGTGCATACGAACAACTAAAAGTCACTTCGGAAGTTATGGTTAAACACAAGGTAAGGCGATCGACATAATAGTCGCATTAGTCGTCTGTTTGTTTGCTTGAACCGGCTGATACTTGTAATTACTGGTAGGATTTCAAGAAATGGGTTTGAGAAACCTTTTATCGACGAAACGAATTTTTATAGACGGGCAAATGCTTTCTGCGTATTCATTGCGTTTTTGATTCATTCAAATGATTTCGGAATAGTATCCAGCTGTGACTTATCGTGGTGCAATGCAACCACGCATTCGAGGAACAGCATGACACAAAGCCCAACTTCCCACACGACCCCATTCTATTAGTAGGGCAAACAATCTCCCGCAACGTACCTCCCGAAAACCTTGATAACCAACGGATGTAAACGCCAGGATCTGATATGGTAGGGTAGATCTGATCTCTGCTACAGGTCACCTATCGTCCTCTTACAAGATACTTATAGGTAATAATTACTATTTATTTATAAATGTTTACGTGCATTTTTTGTATGCAGATAAAAATATGGCTATTTCCCGAAGGCACAAGGAATAAAGACTATACAAGACTGTTACCGTTCAAAAAAGGAGCTTTCAGTATGGCGGTCGCAGCTCAAGTTCCTATTATACCTGTTGTGTTTTCGCCGTATTATTTCATCAATACGCAAAAGAGTATCTTTAACAAAGGTATGAAGTTACGACCAAACGGTTTGAAAATAATTGTAATAATGCAAACAATTTAAAAATGTCCTTCTCCTGTTCTAATTCAAATAATAAGAAAAGCGTACGTATTATTGTAATAATTGTTACAGGACATGTAGTAATTCAATGCCTCGAGGAGGTACCAACCAGGGGACTTACGAGAGACGACATCCCTGAATTAATGGATCGCATCAGAAATCTTATGGAAGATAAATACAAAGAATTAGCCAAAGAAGTTGTCAACGCGCTTCCTTCAGACTATCCTCACACGACTATAGGATAATAATTAATTTTTTGTAAATCGAATTTATCGAAGTCTAATTTTTTACTTAGTGAAAATTTCAACAATGGTATAACAATTATAACATTATTGGTACCACATTTCGATTAAATGTTCTTTTTGTGTAAGGAATCCAAAAGATAATTTAAAAACTATTCTAAATCTCGACACCGGCTCCACCTACTGGATCCAATTATACCGGAATTAGCTAATTCCAGTATTCGGTTCAGTACTGATGAACCGATAAGCACACAAAATTATTATCAATCTCCGTCATGAAAAAATAATCAAAATCGATTAAGTCGCTTAGGACGAGAAGAGTTTGGAGTACACGCACACCGAAATGTTATATGTACATGTATTATGATAATAAGACGAATCTGTAGCATCCTAGATGCGTGTAATAAGCACGCAGACAGACCCGCACGCGATCTCAAACCCGCGTGACAGAAAAATGTCGCTAAATATCTATGAAAATACTTTATAATATTTGATAGTAAAAGTGTTACTCGTAGATGTAATTAATTGTTGTGAAATGTTCTGTTGGAAGGTTTAAAAAACTAAATAAATAGTGCTTGCAAACTTACCCCAAACATCTTGATTGTCTACTCCTCTCTTAGATGCGTAATGAATCTAAACCCAGCTATAAAGTACAGAAGGTTCAGAAATGGATAGCAGTTGACGCATTTTTTTAAATATCCACTTACTCCTAGGTGATTGTTATCATACGCAAAGTGCAATGACCGCATATTTTATCACTTTTATCAAACCTTCGCGTGCACTTTAATAATTACATTATTAAGATGTTACGTAATGAAATATATGTGGATTTAATAAATATGGAATATCCAAGTTAAGTGTCCAAAAAATTTTGTGACTACGTGATTATAAATAGTACCTACATAAGTTTTTCATTGATAACACAGAAAAGTAAAATTTACGCGATCGTTTTTATACGGAACTTTGTAATGTTCTTTATTTGTGGCTATCCGGGTATCAAATTTTAAGTAGGTTATTACATGTATTAAAAATCTATGTTTATTTGATAGTTTTACCTCAAGGTATTACTTGTATCTATACTATGATATCAACATAATACATATATACCTTCAATGCATTTTTCAATAATAATCCCTGATAATAGAATCACGAGTGTTTTGTAAACAACGATAAACTGATGCAGATTTATTTTAATTGTGCACTTAACGCATAATCATTCAGCATTCAGTATATATTCATTTAACCTACATGTAAAATGTGTATCTATATGACCAGCTAAAAAGTTTTTAGCCTGTTCGGTGGATAGTACCTATGGCCCTAAATCTTTTTATTACGAGAGTCCCAGCACTATAAGTTCCAGGTACGTTTTATTGCTCCAATATGAACTAGACAGTTATATACCAATTCCTTCCAAAAGCCGCATATCTGTTACTCTTTTGTAACCTATTAATCAACAATCTACATCATCACTGCTAGTAATTACTTTTTTTTACGTCATATTTTGGACCTAGATGTATTGTATATTTCCTTCTTCAAATCCTAATTTTCAACATTTCCTTATGGCAACCCTAACTTCAACCATAGATAAAACACTCCGTACTGTGCGAGTGTGCGTTGTTTATAATTTATATTTTATAACGCGATGTAACGTTTCAGACTATGGTTGTCGGTCAGTAATCTTTGTGTGCATCACTTTTATTTTCACTGTATTCAACTTTTATTTACATTTTCATGCATTCATGAAAAACAAATAAATGCCTGGTTGTAAAGTGTTTCAGTACAATAAATACTATCGTATTTGCAGTTATTTTGGAACCACGAATTAATGATACCGGAGAAATTGTATTCTATTATAAAACGATTTATTGTAGTGTTAAAACTGACGCATCTTTAAATTATTACGGTTGTGGGAACAATTGAAAAGAATTACTATGTGGGATAAAATTGTTTACATTTTAGTGATAGGTATAACAACCTACGTTCTGAAACAATTGTTTTCGGAAACACCGAATTACGTGAAATTTCAATCTAAATTCTTAATCTTTTATATTTGGACATCAGTTATTGGATTAATGTCCATACCATTTTCTGTGTTTAATCCAAGAAACGTCAAGAATATTCTGTAAGTATATTTAATAGCCCCATTTTATTATAATTTAAAATTATCCAATAATTTAAATCAAAATATTATTACGTGAAATCAAATTACATTTTCTGCTGTATCTCATTCTGTAGATAAGAACTAAGATCTATACAAGGAAGAAAAGTATTTACTAAGATATATTTATTATATGTGAAGATATAAATTATTTACTAAAATAATACATAAAATTGTACTCTTATTTGTCTTCTACATAATTACTTTTGTTTAAAAAATTGTTTACAGTTATTAACATTACTTAATGAAACAAATATTATATTAGATATAAAAATTAAAATTCAATAAATCATGTAACTTGCACAATAAAATATTGAAATCACAGAAATAATAATAATAATTGGAACAATTCCAATCAATAATCATTTGGCTTTAACTCTGCTTCATTTCTTTGGTATTATAAAATTATTTTCAAATTCATTAAAACCAATTCCATGATACATTTTATTTCCAATTTACCCGCTTCATACAAGTCATTCACGATTATTGTAGAGACCTGATTAATTATCATTTCTACATTGTTTTGCTGTACAATACAAAAAATGGCTTTACTTCAAAAACTGTTTCAAATCTGAATTTTTATTTGATCATCAACTTAAAAAACTCAGGTAACATCAAGATCCTGTTGATGCAAATTATCACTAAGTTTCAGTCTGCTACACACCCTTTAATGTTACTTTCATGATTGCAATATGTTGAAGCAATAGTGTCCTTAATTCCGTCAGATCCATTTATCTACACCTCCTTCAGTCTAGTCTGGAGAAGTATGGTCCAGATATGTATAGGGTTTCAGACAACAATAAATGCAGCCTATAAATTATATTTTAAAATACTGGTCAAGCTTCTAGACATCCTATTTAAAATATCCATGAATATCACTACCTATATCTGTATTAACTAGCCATATTTAAAATCATCTTTTCGACTGCAACCACTTTGACAACAGTCAGTAATAAAGAATAAGAGAAGTATTTAAAAAAACAGAACTTATTATTTAGAAATCATGATAAGCATCTGACATACACTGAGACATCACTGGAACAATCCAGTTGACTAAAATCCACATCAACTCAGCTGCTAGAAGTTATCCTGCCATATTTATTGGAACTAACATAACTATTGCACTTGGTACAATATGCAAGTGAGTAACAAGTATACAGTTTACACTTGACTGGACTTAATGACTTATGTAAGCTAATTCATGCAACCGTACAATATTTTCTCTATTGAAAACAACAGCCAACCAACATGTACTTTACCCTGATAAAATTTATTTAATCATTTCATTTACAAAAATATTGCATTAAGTAAAATCCAGTAAGGAGATTTTCTCAAATTATAATTATGATTGTTTTTTTTTTTGTGTGTATTAACATAAAATTACATAAGTATAAAATCGAAATTCAGAATGGCATGCTTCTGTGTAAAACCATTTTAGTATAGATTAATTTATTTTATTTTTATAAACTGCACTCATTTTAATAAACTTAAAAAAAACAGTATGTTCAATGATTTTTTACAGAGTGCCAACCCAGATTATAAAAAACATAACAAAAATAATAGAAGTAAAATGGCACCTGAGAAATGGGAAAGTACTGGCCGAAGATCGGGGAGCTGTCATTGTATCCAATCATCAGTCATCCTTGGATGTTCTGGGTAAGTTCACTGTAAACATAAGTTGGCCAATTTTTGTCTTAAGTGATCCTTTACTGGACGTTAATATAATTAGCACTATTTTGCATATAATTATTCAGCATCACTTCCTTTAATTATAGGACATATTAGGAAACTTGTATTTCGCACTATAGTCAAAGTGATTACACTAGTACTTTACATAATTAACAGTGTCTTCAACTTTAAGTGGTTATTTGTCATTGTTAAAAATACGATTCAAAGTATGTAGTAAAAAAAATTCATTACAAAACACTCCAGTCTCAAAAGACTTGTAAGATGTAAATTATTTAAAAACATGACATAGTCGTAGTTAATTAACATTTAATAATGTATTCATTGTTTTTATTGTATTTTGTGTTATTGATAATATGAACATTGGCACATATTTTAACATATTTATCCAACAGAAATCAATGCAAAAATATGCCATTTTCACAGCAACAATTTATATTGTAATTTTGTCTTTTAAAATCAAATTTAATGTAATTTACTTTTAATTCACGCTCCGTGAAACATGCGGCGAACGGCAAGTAGCACCTTAATTATTAATATTCGCGACTAAGTTCTCCTATTATATTTCATTCCTCAATCAAGTATCACGCTTTGATTTTATCTGGCAATTTGATGTCATCGTCCACCGCAGCGGTTCGGGGGTTCAAATTTTGACACCGACGGTAGCCTTTACAAAGTTACGTGCGCTTTGAAAATCAAACATCACTTGAACCTTAAATAGTTCGTCTTGAGTGGAAGGCCGCATCCATCAGTGGAACAATAAAAATTTGTGATAAACAGGATTGATTTCATAAAATAATTCGTAGTTGCTAATATCCTTTAAATAAAAAATGGTCTCGTTGGTTTATAACATTAGTTATGTTTATATTTATATTTTGATCTTTTAAAACATACGGCTCGCGTCATATTTGAAAGAAGATAAAATAAATTAACAATGCTTTCGGCCTCAGAAGGCCAATATATTTTAATATTCAGAAATTAATTATAAAATGCTACAAATTGCATTGAACTTTAAAAAGTAATAAAATGAACAAATATTTATTAGTAATGTCATACATATTTTGAACTGAATATTGCTAATGTTGAAGGTGACTAACATTTTGACAAAATTATAAATTAAAATATGCTCATTGGCTAATATGGTACCTAAACTTATATTTACTCTTCAAATTAAATTCAATATACGAAAACCAGTTGAACTAATGATGTTTTGCTTTATTTGTAGTTTATATCTGATAACTGTCAGTATTTTTTAAGAAATAGCGTCTATACGTACTTTGTGGCGAAATAGTTTAAAACTATTTTTTAAATATTATTTATGAGAAAATGTTAAGGTATTTCCAAGACCAAGTTTACATTTTTTTTTAACAACATATACACTTTTATCTGAAAATTGCAATTTGTAACTAACAAAGATTTTTCAATTGGCACTTGAGCCGCTCGGTGGAAAAAGCTCCGGGCATCCCCTAGTTCCCGTAGATGGTTAAGCAGGTTATAACACTAATGAACTGTTGATGTTATTTCCAACTACCTCGCAGTCCATAATCACAGGAAACAGGATCAGCTGTTATGTTCCAGTGTTAAAAAACGGAGACAAGATTTGACCCATGAAAGTGTTCATCCGTTTTCCTGAATCTATACATATAATCGTATATTTCAGGTTTATTCAACATTTGGGACGTTGCCGGTAAGATGACCGCGGTTGCGAGGAAAGAGATATTCTACGTGTGGCCGTTCGGGCTGGCGGCGTACCTCGCTGGAGTCGTATTCATTGATAGGAATAATTCCAAGGACGCATACAAACAGCTCAAGATAACTTCCGAAGTCATGGTGAAAAACAAAGTGAGTAATAAAGAATACCTGACCGGTGACGTCACTCACTTTTTCAGTTCTCACCGACTTAAGTGATTATATAATACTAAATATAAAACACCATAATTTACGTGACCTTTACGAGTATACGTGTTTCTTGTTTTTTTTTTCTTTTTATATTTCATCATATTCATAATTTCTTCTTTCGTTTGTATGAATAAACAACATTTAAAAGTGATTTGCACAAGCAACTCTTGTGGATTTTATTAAGCTACTTTGTAAGTAAGCAGCGTTCAAGATAAATTCATTATGCATATCAAAAAATATTACGCTCAGTCTTTGTAATTAAGCAGTATAGTAATAACAATTTTGCTCAATTACGAAGTAAAATTAAAATATTATAGTTTTATTGCGTTATCATGATTTATTTTTTAAATATTTAAAATACGAACAAGATCTGCATCTGTTGGTTGTTATTAAACTACATCCAAATCGAAACGCTTCAGAGATTTTATCACAAAAAAGTTCAAGGCCCGCATATTTTATTAATACAATTTAATTATACCAGTTGTCTTATGAGTGAAATAATTCAATGCACAAATTTTCGTCACTTGTAAAATTTTAGACAATAACGAGTAAGTTGCAAATTAATAATAGCCGACACAAACAAATTTCAGGTCAAAATCTGGCTTTTCCCCGAAGGCACGAGAAACAAAGATTTTACAAAACTGCTGCCTTTTAAAAAAGGTGCCTTCAACATAGCCGTGGCCGCTCAAGTACCGATCATACCGGTCGTGTTCTCACCTTATTACTTCATAAACAGGAAGAAATACATCTTCAACAAAGGTAAGTGTGCTGGAACATGGAAATATAAAAGCCCGCCATTGTTCTATGTATGGAATTTGAAATATGTATTCTATGAAACATATTCTTTGTTAAAATATAAATAGTTTTTTTTATTTTTCAAGTTAAATTGAAAAAAAATTGCCTTTTAGGGCGTACAAATTTGGGAGATATTATTAAAGTTATAATTATCATTATAGAATATTTAGTATAAATTAATATGTTTATAGAAATTAGACTAAAATAAACATGAATCATATTATTAATGGTTATAATTAATAATCCTTATAATAAATTATTGGGGCACTTCATCATATCCCATCACGACCTAGACGTGTAAATAAATATCTGTACGTAGATGAAAGTAAACCAGAACTAAGAGACTTCTTAAATATATTATTAGAGTTCTCGATAATGTTATCCGAGGTATGGAAAGTCCATTCCTCGCTTGGCGAGCGTGGTACGCATTGGCCTTAATCTTTTCCACTGCGAGAGCCCATATTTTTATAGCTATAACTAACTTTTGCCCGCGACTTCGTCCCGCGCATATATTATTATACAAATGTTATTACACATATACCCTTCCTCTTCAATCACTCTATCCATTAAACAAAACCGCATCAAAATCCGTTGCGCAGTTTTAAAGATTTAATCTTACATAGGGACATAGGGACAGAGAAAGCGACTTTGTTTTATACTATGTTGTGATAGTGATTCAGCGGCTTCCTGCGTCCCTCCGGCTATGGTGACGTATATAAATAAACGTAAAACGTAACATCACGCCTGTATTCCCCGAAGGGGTAGGCAGAGGAGTGTAGTACACCCCCACATTTCACC
>DWEM01002800.1:0-11542 GCA_018245935.1 Agara belti belti | reverse complement strand
CCCCGAAGGGGTAGGCAGAGGAGTGTAGTACACCCCCACATTTCACCAGTTACGTTTAAGTCCCTCAATGGAATAGGTGGTGAGCCTATTGCCATGCACCAGCACACATCCAGACTCTGAGTCACTACTAGAAATTCTAAATTAGAAAAAAAAATTCAATTAAACAGAAATAAAACACTTACGCTTGGTTGTTTTACTGGCGACGGACACGGGCTCGCACTGTTCGAGGACAGGCTGCGTTCTGGTTCATCCGGTAGATCGACGCTGCTCATACGCCCTCCTTTAGCACTCAAAAGCCTTCTGCCGTGTACTGGCGAAGATGGCGCTATACCACAATCATGGGTTAATAATTGGTAAGTATTTCATAAAAGAACTGCATTTCCCAAATTACGTAATGTTTTATATACACCATGAATTTACACGAGTATAGTGTACTCTAAATTACTTTTCGATTTCTCAGATTTAATTAAGCAAAAGCCATATAAGACATATTCTTAGCATAATTTTATTTAACATTAATCGAAATCATAATAATTTATATAGTTTTAGATTCATAGATGGATATTAAACAAAACTGCGTATATACAATATAAAAAAAATGGATTATAGAGAAATCGAAAACCGTATAAGTGATTATAGATATTTCTGGCACAATTATTTTTTGCACGAAAATGTTATATAGAAAACAAAACCATGACATTAATATTTAATCGCTTAATAAGATTACAGCAAATAAAACGATTACCTACAATATTCAGTTTCATGCGACATGTTAAGCTTCTTAGTTGTAAGGTGAGGCCGAACAAAATAATCAGATCAGATAGCTAGGTACAGCTACATCAATTTTAATTACAAAACAGAACTTACTTATTAATTTAAAAAATTGCATACAATAATAGAATTCATACGTTTTTATTCGGCATAACCTTTCTAAGATTAAAAATATATTAAAGCTTTAAGACAAACAATGTGATAACTATAACATAAATCAAAACCTATTAAATAACTATAATTTCGGAGGCTGCAGTCAAATCTCAAAGCCGATTACCGTTGTTCAACACAACTGTAAAGTATCTGATGCCGATTTTTGTTGATGCATTATCAAACATGGTATTCAACATTGCTTGTCTTCAAGCTTGCGAGTTTAATATAAAACGAGACGTACATGAATGTGTATAATACTGAAACGTGTTACTACTTATTCTACTAGGCGCATATCTCATGCTAGTTGCTCTGGTATTACCTAAAACAGAAGAAAAAATAAGTAGGTTGCATGCAATTACGAAACAACACGAACGTAACAGGGCGATAGTGGGTGAAAACGATTTAAACAAAATAAAATATACGTTTAGAAATTATCACGTGTAGAGGAATATGGTGCATTTAGGGTCGCTCCGCATCGCAGTCTCTTAGTAATAGGACATAAAACAGTAGCACTAACGTCGAAAGTAGAGTAGTTTTCACCAAAGGACGACGATAAAAGCATATCACTTAAAAATATTTACTAGAACGTTAAGCGTACACATCCTCTGCTAGTACACAAAAGCTAAGCCAAGTTTTTATGGAGTTGAACATCCACAGTGCCCACATAACAACGACGCTTCACATTAAAGAAGACCAGGATCCAAAGAACCGTTTATATATATAAAATATTCATAAATAGCCAAGAACAATCAAAGAAGATACGATAAAAATACGGCCCTCACACTAGTATTTCCCTTAATGCGTAATGTTCTAATTGTAATGGTATAGTTATGTATATTACCTCGGGATTGAAGGATTATGTTAATGAATAAATACGCGAAGCTCATTATGAAAAAGTAATTGAAATCTGACATGTAGAACTCGAAAAACGCAATGTGAGGGACGTTACTGCGATTATTGTCAAATAAGGAATCGTTTGTGAAAGCATAACAGAAATTAGGCAAAGTAGAAGTGGTTATTTGGACCCGGGCTCGATTGTTTTACTCGCGAAGATCGTACATAAGACGCGGCTGCCCTGCGCGGGCTGGTCTCGCTGCGGACGGCGCCTCAGCTCGCCGCACTCCGGTGAATCCAGCGACAGGCTCTTCATCCTAAGGTTCAACTTTTGACGTCTCGGCGAGTGCGGCGCTATAACAGTCACTTGACATGAGCATCGGGAATCTCACACTTACCAGTTTATCCTGTTACAGATCAGTGCTGTGCTATCACTGAAGTGGAATTTTATTTATGTAGGTTTAAGTAAAATATGTCAATGATATTTATAAATGTACTAAATTATGATTATTGTTTACCACCTAAAATAAATACATAGCTGTAATCAAAATATGCTCATTGTTATCATAATGTGTGAATACCAAACGTTATGTTATGTATAATTAAAAAAAGCTTTATTGATATAGAAAAAAGACATTTGTCGCAAAACATCCAACATTTTCTACATACGTTATATAATTTGAAAGTTTTTTCACCGGAGTCCTGTTGTTGTTTCCTATATATTGTTTCCTGATTTTGGGAAAAATGTCTTGTGTGTGTGTCCTTACACTAAACTGTTCTAATTATGCTAAGTGCTTAAGCATCGCAAAGAAATATAACTAATACTAAATATCAATAAGATAATAGGTAATGCAAAAGAGAAAAGGATGCAGTAAAGGACCGTAAATGTAATGGGAAGGTTACTAAGAAAACTTGAAGATATTACTACGAACTGGAAAGCTTTTTCAAACGAAACGTATGCTGCAATTTTTGTCTTGTGTCTGATTCGCTACAAAATTGATCATAATCTAGTTAACGATACACTTTCTTCGCATCTTGAAACTATTGTAAATGATTTGTTGAATATAATGCTCATCAAAGCAACGAATCTCTCAACACTGAAATGTTCTACGGGGATTCGCTTATAAACGATTTTATTTTTTGTACCAGGTGAGGGACTGTTGCGGTCTGCCTGTCTCAACATTTGGGCACTCTTCGAGTTCTTCATCGAACCTGTGTGGACAAAGTAAACAGGTGCTAATGCATAAAAAGTTTCATTACTAGTTCTACTGTATTTTCCGCGAAATATTGTCTTTGGAGTTTCAGGAGCAAGATGTTAGGTGAATTAAGAAGTCATTGTGGAAGATTTGATAGATTTAGAAATCCGTGGGTGCAAACGAAATAGCTATAGCAGATTCATTGGCGGGATGTATTCGGCCAAGAGACAAATGCATGCGATTACGAACACTTCGCGTCAGCGTCAAGCCATGCACCACTTACATATATCCAAACGCCCAATGAGCAAAGGCGTTAAAATTACTCGTAAAAGGTAAAAATGTAGTGCAGCTCTTGGGAATTCAGAAACAAAGAGATATAATTCTGGCTTTTATTGTAACAGTAACAATATACATATCACAGAACGCGGGGCGTTTTGGGGTAGTTCTAATTATACGATTCGAGAAGCGGCTGATGTGAGAAGCCGAAGCGCGCCGAGTCAGAGCTCTTATCGAGACGACGATATAAACAATGTTTCTCTCGTGAAGTTACATATTGATAATCATTTTTTCTTGCGAACGCTTGCCGTAGGCTTGAGAATCGAAGGCGGGGGATCTCCGTTCTCCTTAATGAAACATAAAGGTTGTCCAAAAGGTCGCGTCGTAGTCTCCTCCGATTCTGGAAAATAATACGGGGAGAAAATAAAACGAAACAAATAAATAAATTAATATATATATATATATATATTGAAATAAAATAAACATAAATAATATAAATTAATAAGGAACAAAAATGTAAGAAACAAGGGTGCCGTATTGGGAGATTTGAAAGGAATTGGTTTCAATTTTAATCATTCATTACGTAATCGTTTCGTGGAGGGTTAGGATTAAGCATCTATGATTTAGGAGTATCGGTCGAGCTTCATCTATATAGTCCTATAATCTAAACTAACACATCCATCGCACAGAATAAAATAATAACAAATTATAAAAAAACACACAACATAAACGAGGCACTGAAACTCAGGTATAAAGACGGGACAAACAAAGCTCAGAAACAGCTGTGAAACAGAGAGCGACGCTACGGCCGTGGGCGCGTACTTTCCGGTAGAGAAATGGATCGGTGTTGTGGTGAGCCGCGGCGCGACTTCGAGCCCCACATGGACAAACTCTTGACGCCGGCGAAGAGCCGCCGCCGCACGCCGCTGTCGGGTCTCGCCGCGCCTACCGACAAGCATCGCTCAGTATCGACCGCACCCCGCCCCCGCCCTGCGCCCGCGACTAACGAATGCGTGCAATGTCGAGACTACTATAAACGAGTGATCTGAGTGAAGCTGCCGGTCGGCCGTCGCGCGACGCCTCGGCGCGAGCGACGGTCGGCGGCCTACGCGACTCGAACGGAGAAGCCAGCGAGTCGGGTGCGGCTCCAGACCTGAGCTAGAGGAGATTTGCTGGGGCGCCACAGCGAGTCCCGCGGTCGGGCGCGCCGGCGACCGCGCGGGCGGGGGCTCCTCCGGCGCCGACACGCGGACAACGGGGCCCCCGCGCGAATCTCCTCCGCCCGGCTTCGCTATTTCGTTGGCCCGCTTCAGAACTTGGTAGGTCTGATCCACTTCCTCCTCTGAGCATCGAGCGAAACGTTAAATTCAATCGTGGTCGCCGTAGTGAGGTTGGTATGAAATGCGACGAGTATTGAGAGGTAGGGGTTTTGTTTCATCTTTGTTAGTATTGATTTTAGTAGTAAAACTAGTGAATTTTTTCGAAGTCTTAGTTTTGTCGAATACCGGACTTCGGAAAGGTGCACGGGGTCACTCCTAACTGATTTATACTGTACCCTCATAGTAGCTATCGAAATCATCATCGAACTCGACAGATCCCTTGAAAGAGATCCTGGTGAGTCTCTGTCCTGGCAGCCAACCGTCCTCCATGCCTGAACAACGTTAAGTTAGGTTCGGGTTTGAAGTTATATTTCATTTGTGACCGTGTTGCAAATGCACTTTTTGTGTTTAAGAGAGTAAGCTTTATGTAGTGTTAACCGAATGTCTTTGCCAATATAATGAATAAGCGACTTGCTTAATATTAAACATAGGTAGGTACTTATTTACATAAGGTATTCATACACTTTATTGCACCAAGAAACTATAAATAATAATAATACACACGCTTTTAGTACTCTTATTTCAATTAGAACAATAAGGCGGTTTTATCGCAATTTGTACTTAATACTTGTTCAGAGACAAAATGTTGATTATGCTTTGAATAAATCGCATTAATAACTCTTGCCGATAAAGCACGTTGAAATTGTGGGAATACCTGATTCGGCTAAGGCTAAATAAGTATCTTAGAATGAAATCGTTAACTCAATACGACTTAACAGTTAATTTATTAAACGCACTGGAATCAAAGACACATTAAACATACAATCATACGAATATAACTTACCAAAGTTTTAAACATTACTTTAATCAGCGTTAACAGAAATACAAATATATTAGTAAGTATTAGGATTTCCAAATTAAATATTTTTGTGAAACGTATAAAATTAATAACATGTACGTGACAAAACACAAAATTTTTATCACGTTGGCATTAACGCGTATTAGACATTTTAGTAATATCACTTGGTTGTTAAAAGTAAAATCGGTTTATGATCTTAAACCTACATACCAGGTAGGTATGATAGTCTACGCGAATGAAGTTAATATTAAAAGCGGTAGCTTTTGTCGGCAGCTTAAAGTGGCAACTTTAACATAGCATGTAATGTGTTTGTAAACGGCGTTATGATATATTCTGTTGTGTGGGCATAATATTATTATTATTAAATGTAAGTAGTATTATTATGTAGTTAAATTACTAAGAATAACTATATAACCAACGGAAGGGAGATACATTACTTAGGGTAACTGAACATCGTCTTGTAATAGTTTAGTGGCACCGACAATTACTGCAATGTGACGTAAGGTATCTTCCTTACCATATTATTATTGTTATCATTATATTGGTTTCAATGAAGCTTAAGTTGACCTTAGATGAGTTAGCTGCAAACGAACAGAGCAAAAAAAGAAGCTTACTCTCTTCATCGTAAGGAAGTTCTTGAACCCTATGGGATTCTATTTCGGAGGTGCTCTTCTGTCTTCGAAGGAGGCGCGACTTGGTTTGACATTTGCCGACTTGCGGCATACAGTCAGTATGCACGTTCATCTTGCATAGCCGGCATCGAAGTCCCTGGCGAGTATGGCCTTTAACAACCATCATATTATTATTTACATTTATATCAAATATATCTTGATATTAGGTATCTTTCCTTGTCAATGAATAGATATTCTTTTTGATAGCTTATATAAATCTGTTTCTCAAGGTTCAGGTAAAACAACAAAGAAGGAAAATTAAACTGTCCAACAACAAAAGTATAATAAGAATTAAAGTTAATTTACCTACATAAACAGCCTCGAGCTAAAGTACTTCGGCTAAACATAATGTAATTACTTAGTTTTACATCAAGAAACTCATCGCGATTTTGTTGTTTTTGGTAAGGAAATGAGTATAAAGTTGTGAAGTGTGTATGAAAAGCGTCAAAGTATTAACGGACAGCTTTGATTTTGCGTACAATTTTCAGCTTGGTAGACGGCGACATTGTTCGGATTATAAAATCATTATTTATAACGTCGCATAGTTTGTCGTTGACCCGAATTGCCACTGACCCAAAAGTTCTTTAAATTTTCTCACTCTATAGCAAAATTTACATAGATTACACTGATGACAATTATAAGGCATTTTACGCTTTTCTCGAGAATATTCAAATTCAAATTGTCCGTCAAGGAGTACGACTGTTTTGTACATTAATCTTATATATGTATAAGTACTCCTCTGCCTACCCCTTCGGGGAATACAGGCGTGATGTTACATTTTTTTTTTTTTTACCTAAATAAATAATGACTATAATTATATCATAGATGTATATTTTCAAACAATATAACCTTTTAAACTTTTAATTATGGCATAAAATAAATATGCTTTTCGCCATACAGGTGAGCATTTGAAAGCCACTTTATGAATTTCATCTATAAATACTAAACTTACTCGTATATACACTTGGTCTAATAGCCACGTAAATACATTCAAACTTAACACTGATTTTTGTATGACTATTATAGATATGTATATATGTACTTTGTAGTTTTTGTTTAAATTTTTTGTTACATTTCCTAATTTTTATCAATAAATTACAAAGGATATTTTTTCCATTTTTAATATCAAGAGTAAGGGTAAGAGTATATATATAGTATGTAATTAGCTAAGTAATTATTTCAGTAATTATTAGCTAAGTAAGTAGTAATATAAGTAATTAATCGTGTTTATAGCCTACCACAACGTATCACTGTCATCCAGGGTTGACTGGAAGACAATGCCGCTAGGCATTAGGTTTGCCCTTTGTAAACCCTATTATTAGGTTTTGCATGAATAAATAAATAAATAAGGCCCGTTTTTATTTTATTTTGCCGCCCTGTTGCCCTTGCATGCCAAAAGCCTGCCAGCACAAGGAGAGAAAAAACAAATATAAAATGGTAAAGCTTAGCGTTCATCATAGTAGGGTAAACACTGATATCGGTGCCGGTCGTGCTAGGCACAGTCTATTTGTTTTGTATGCTAGAATTTATCAATGTCAGTCTGCAGCGATGTGCCTGGCGGCGGCGAACATACAACAAATTGCGTAACATCCGCTTTTGTAAAAAGCTTCTTATTTGAAACACGTACTTGCTTGCTTGCTTTATTCTGAATTCTCAAGTAATTTTTATGAAATATATAAGGAAGTCCATAAGTTACGTCGATGCAAGGTAAATTTATGTAAATACTCGTTCATTATGATAACGTTTTGAAACAGATTTGTTATTAATTCTGCATAATTTTTCGATGACTATAAATTATCAAGCACAATAATATCGAAATATATTACCTACTTTACGTTTTCTATAGAACATGTTATATTTATAATAGGATTATTAACTGGAATTAACTATTAACTGTACTATTAAAAACTAACTATTATCTATTAACTTGAACTAACTATTAGCTGGCATTTATAGTACTTACCTACACCTTACTTAAAGTTTATAAAGTTTAATGTTTTGTACAGTTACTTCATTGCTTGATTTACTCTGGTTGTGGTTTACTCAACTTTTCATTATTGCATACTATGAAACACTACCAATAGATAAAATAATCCCTTCTGTGGATCTCATTATCCTACGCTAGATTAATTCTTCAATGTATCTACTGCATTATGAATTCACGATAAGTCTATAAAGGGTTTTTTCTTACCTCTCAGAACTTGCGAGCAGACATCACAAGGTGTGATTTTCTTGTAGGTGTATTCTTGGAAATTATGCGCGTCTGTGTCAGCGCCGACGCCGGAGCGCATTGCATCTCTCGCTGCTCCATTTCTCCTAAAACCGACGACATTTAAAAAACATTGCCTCGAGTTTTTTTGTTCAGTTAACTATTATTCATAAATTAAAATGGATTGGAAATTATAATTTTTATTAATTATTCTCAGTATCGATTAAAGCGTCGAGTAATGAGTATAATCCAAACAGCTTATTGTATAACAGATCATTTATCATTGTGTTGGTATTTTCCAGGCTGTCAGTGGGTTCTCTACGACACGATATTGATCGATGACGTGCAAGGTCAAGAGTAGTGTGTGAATCAGTAGTAGCATCGAAAATATTTTTTCCTTCATCTGACACAATACGTAATTATTATATATTTAGTGTAATCCTTAAAACAGCTCAAAAACATTTAGAAATAACACAAAAAAATTCTAGCGGCTTTGACAGTACTTTAAATTTTTTGGATTAAAAATATCCATATAATTAAGAAAAAAGGAGCTAGCACTTTTTAATGTTTTTAGAAGTGAAATTGGGACGAGCCATTATAAATTCCAATTAATTATTATTTGCTTAGACATTCATTTAGGTTTACGTAGAAGGCCAACTACAAGACTGTGCAAGGGTAGTGTAAGTTTGCATGTTTATAAGTATAACTGGTAATATACGAGTACTACAACAACAAGCAATTCTGGCATCTCTAATCGTGTGTGAAACAAATAAAACACCGCCACGCTACAAGCACAGTGAGCATAATAGTCAGTTATTGGCGAGTCAAAGGAACAGGCGGGATGTTGTTGTATAGTATAGTGTGTCCAAACATGCGAACAGATTAATCAGGTACTTAATACTACGTGCGAGGGAACTGAAATATGGGTTGGAAAATGTTATGTATGTATTACAATATACATAGGTTTCTCTGCACAGGCATACCACCTAGGGGGTTGAATTACCTCATTGCCATAACCGTCGACACCGCGTGGTACATTTGATTTTTTCTTACGATGCAAAAAGAGAGAAACATCAAAATGAACATGACATGTGTGATAAAATTATTAAAATACAATTAATTATGTGCGAAAATCTGTGATGTACATGCATATTTGTTAATCGAATAATTATTATTTTATATATATGTACAAAAATATTAACGGTTGAACAAATTGTCGTCTAATGTTAATATAATCAGGGCCATCACAGATTTACCTACTTTAGGTATATATGTACAGACGTAAGTGATCCAATTTGTTATGTAATATGTAAATGAACTGATTCTCTACCGATTAATCGTCACAGAAATCTATTTGTATGAAAAGTATGTATAACAGTGTTATTGAATCACTTATGTGTATCATAGTAAACTTCCGTCAAATATAAACGAATGGACATCGACGGATATATGTAGTATACGGGATCAATACGAAAGAAAGACAACAATATTATGTAATAGGTACGTTGTTATAAAAGATCCAGGAGCTCGGAGCTCTTAGCGAAACATCCGTTATCAAAGGGACACACAATTAAAATTGACGTTTTAGGTTTGTCGAAATTTAAAATTGTCCCCGAACTATCAGTTCAATAAGATAAACAGAATAGTAAATAGTACCTTGATAAATGCCTTATTTTGGGATGTAATGGTAAAATACCAAACAAAATATTGCTTTGAAATATACAAAGCTTGAAGCATATAGACTACTTCTATGTAGGTACCTATTAAGCTTTTCTCGTGCTCCGGTAATATATAATTACATTGTAGGTTTATATGTTTGTCTAGTAACAGTATGTACATATTATGTTTTGTTTTATCATGTTGTTTGTGGTGTGATTGACGTTTAGCTAAAAAAACCATGTAATTTTTTATCACACAAGTGTTAAATTCAAAAAGGTGTTTCACAGTAGGTACTCATGGCCCCATCTTTAATTGTTCAACGAAATGTGTCCATCAAACTTATTAACCTGTTTAATTGAAATATATTTTACATTGAAAATTATTTTTTCTTTGTATGTAAAAAAAGATATACCTTATATAAATAGGTTGTTTGATTTACAATTATTTTCAACTAAAAATTACTGTTTCCCTTTAATATAATTATTATATATTATCAGATAGTATTGTACAGTTCCGTATAATTATCCTAAATCGTAAGCTTATTTAGTGAAGCCTGACGTTTACTGCACTACTGCTGAATCCTGTTAGAGAAAGAAGTTGCATCAACTAAGCCTTTTATGAAAGTCTTAAAATAACATTTTCTATGATTTACAATTTTTCTTAGAACTACTATAATGAAACGATTAATGTTTTTTCTGAGAACATATTTTATCGTAACCGAGCGACAGAATTATAGGAAAATTAAGGTCACGTAGCTTTTTAACTTTTAGTTGGTATTTCATCATCTCCTTGTATGTTATCCATTTTTATAAATGGGTCTTCGAATGTTGATCGATAGCGATTAAAATGAAATTAAAACTATCGTTTGTCTACCTATTTGTTTTCAGTGTACACATTCCCAGTAATACAAAATTACATTCCCTAAAGTACATTTTAAGTCACAAATAAATATTTACTTAGTGCCAGTAAACTTCGTGATTACTAGCATAAGTTATTAAATCCATCAGACGATTTTATTACACAAAGTTCTGAACGTGATGGTAAATTTTGGCTGGTAATTATGAAATGATCCACGTTGCATCGGATAACTCTCAATCTAGTTCAATTATCGGATGCACGGTGCTCTCGATATCCACGATAAATACATATAAAACGACAGAAAATATTAACTTACTTCTTCAATATAAAATATTAATGTATGTATTACTAAAAAATCCTTTCCAATACAACGGTTCCTAGTATGTATCAGCATATAATGAGATTTGACAGACGAATGAAATCGATAATACTTTTATATTTGGATATTTATTTTGTCCGATTTATATTTTGTACACCGCCCTCAATAATCCTATCTATAATTTACAGTTATAAGACTAAATTGACACCGAATAATTATCCAACCTTAGCACATATAGTATATGCACACGTAATTTTATTAAACAAATTGGAGTTAACAACTGATTATTTCAATTTTCACAATATTATTTTCATTTACCATCGGACATCTAATAAAACTATTATGTAGGGAGGTATATGAAAATTATAAGGTTTACTGTGGTGTTAAGGTGACTTACTTTATACGACGTAGTTCGGCT
>DWEM01002799.1:0-11543 GCA_018245935.1 Agara belti belti | reverse complement strand
GAGTGATGTTATATAAAATGTCGCAAAATAGCCGCACATACGGTCGTCTACAAATAAAGAGGTGGCGCAGTTATAGAAAAAAGACCTAATATCTCAAATGTCAAAATGTGACATTGAGTGATTTGTAGCTAAGCTCCGCCTGTCCCGTGTTTCAAACATCACCGCTCAGAGAAGACAGCTGAGCTCTAAGCTTTGAAGGGCGCAACCGAGTTGCATACACCTGTTCCACTCGCACTCACTCAAAACGCCTATTTCCCTTTCACAGATCGGATAAGACTCCATCCTATTCTATAAACGGCACTACCTATTACATGGTATACTTACCTGAGAGCTTTTGTGTAAAAGTTCAACGCTTTTTCTCGTTGCAGTTTATATCTATAAAGATTTTGTGAGCAACGTATTGCACAAGGGATTCCACCGGTTTCGCATTGTTCTCGTCTTTCGTAATTTTTGGGCTTAACTGTGACAGATGTTGGACAAGCGATATTTAGTTTGCATTAATAATACATATTATCGCTTACTTTAAACAAACTTGTAGTGACTATATGTACATACAAACCTATTTTGTGTGCGTTGTGGCGATAAAATACACGGCGAAAATATACGCGTAGGTACCTGTAACAGAAACGAATCCAGTTAAAAGTTGTTTTTTTTTCATGTTCCGATGACAAATTACGTGTGATAAGCTGCAAAAATTTCCGCTTTTTCAATAAAGCGTGCAAATTAAATGTTTTTAATTTTCTCGACCAAAATAATTAAGAAAACATAATTGTTTGTAACGTTTAAGAAATCAATCCATTTCGTTTCGAGTAATACTTATTTCAATTGCTCGCATGCATCATTAGAATGGTGGTTAATGTTGAGATAAACTACCAAATGTCGAACGCATTTACAGCGCTACTGAAGTACCGTCTTAATTACACAATTCACATCTGCTTTTAATGAATGCCCGCCTATAATCAGCCCTTTCGAGCTTCTGTCTTTTAAGAAATGTTATAAGTTGATGTAACACTTTTTAAATGTATGTTAATGACTTGAGAAACATTTATCCGGCGCATTACTACTAAAGGTCGTAACATCCCGTTCAAAATTGATTTACGGATTAGATATTCTCTTGCGATATCACATTGAGGACCTATACACACGTTACCTTCAAATAAAACTGGGTTTGCTTCATCATAATTGAGTTGAACCGATTGGAAATAAAATCTCGACTTATATTTATTGCATGTGCTAAAATATCATTGGAATTACTAACAGGATAGGTTAACCTTTAGCTTCCTCTATGGGACATTATTCCCGAAATCGATTAAAAAGTTTTAAGCGGCTGACTCGACAGACAGATGCTCCGTTTTGTCCATCCAATCTGTCGTCTGGGAGTATCCCTCTAGATATAAATAGCTTTAAGTGGCAAAGCCGCCGACTTGGGCCCTTCGCCCTTCGAGATAACATCGCATTAGGGCACTGGGGAAAAAACAACGCACCGCTACTGGTTTTCATCATATAAAATTAGTCATATAAGAGAATAGATAAATTAATAACTTTTACTTTTTACCTTGCTCTACGTTTATAATGTATCTTTTATTCATATATCCTTCGATCGCAGATAAAGATAACTGTTTTAGCCACAGGCAACTTTTAAGCATTCTTTGTTTATTTTTATTAGAACAGTTCTTAAATGAATGTATGTACCATATTATTTCGTTTCATCCGTTTAGGTATATTTTTAGTGCTACAATCAACCTAATTACTACATTAAATCATAACATGTCACTAAACGGACGGTAATGAGTGAATGACGTAATCTTGCCGGACATACATTACCTCAACAACTCAATTAAGGGTTGGAACATTAATCGCACAGTTTAAGCAACGACTACGGTGTGAACCAATCCTAAATGTTCACAATTTGTGCGCGTACACTTTTAAATACAGTATAAATATATCTCAAGCAAAGGGTTTTGAAAAATGTGTACATATTCAAAAACACTTTAGGTACTAATCATTTATAGTGAACTAGGACTTCTTGGTATTTAATGTAACGTTGGAAGTTGTCAAATTAAGCTTGTTATAAGTATCTACGCTTAATATTAATGTCTATTTTAATTAAAAATGTTCAAATATTTAATAATTATATTGAAAAGCGATTCCTAGATAAATGCTATTTAGACATGTGTCGATATATCTGATATATAGTGTAAGCTGAACTATAAGCATGACTTAGGAAGAACAGCCTACGCGTGGTAACTTTTGGAGTTAACATTTAGTATCTCTTGGATCGCTAAACCAGCTCTCCTCCCCGGTTAGAACCTAGCTAACGTTTACTAAGAGGAGAGTGTATTATTTCCATTGAATACATTGAGCTTCATACAGTAAGTTATAATTTTTATTATACATGTATGTCTGTAGATGAGCTTTAACGTAATGTGTCTATAGATAATGAAATTACGTTGATTGATTTCGGAAAGCCACTACTCTGTAACTATTAATTTCGAGTCACACCTTATACCTAATTACTTTATTTTATACACAATCAAGTATGAACGTTCCTGTCCTAAAACAGATTGTATGTACATTGTACATATATAAGATAAACAAGCAGCATTCTATAAACTTTGTATGAGTATAATATGAGAAAGCTAGGTTTCAAGAAGCTCAAATCAATTTGTACACGTGTACACTAGTAATTTATATAAAGTGAAATTACTTGACACGGAACGCCACTAAAACATCCTCTTTCTAAACTGGTTGTTCGAAGATCGCTGGATGGCATTTGACACTCGTTTGTAGATAAATGCTTGAATATTCAGCTTTTGCTAGATATTCTACTTAGAATTTGCAATTAAGTGTTTGGTCGTCGTTTGTCTATGACGTCTCCTTAATAGTAGTTATAAATTGTATACGGGGATATACTTTAGTGCTTTTTATTATATTTTCGTCCAAAACTGCACAAGGCCGTCCAGATACATGTGGCCAAGTTGCATAAACTTTTCGATGCATGAAATATAATTTGATGCTCCACCTGAGATATTATCTTTGAGATGTTCATGTTAAGTTACATATTAATTATTACAAGAAATGAGACCTATAATTAGTCAGTCAGAAAGAATGATGGTAACAAATTGAGACAGGTTTTATAAAAAAGATCTTGTGATTTGTTTCACCTTGAGCTTGTTGGACTTTAAAGCGCGGGAAGTCTAAATGACCACGAATTTCTTTTCCTTATTTAGTTTAGCGTATAACGAATAAAAGGCCAAAAGAATGCCCATATCGACAGTGTCCCACGAAGTGCCGTGAGAACCGTGCGAGGGAAATTCAGAGGTGCAAATTTAACGGACTAAGGCTATCTATACCCACTTGTATGTATCGATTTGTAGTTATTAGGCTTTATTAGCTCATGTGTTATTCATTAGCAAAAACTGTATTGATCTGTTCGTTCGCGACTGTTGAATAATAAACATGGATGAGTAACTGCATCACGTAAAATCAAAGTAGGTACCCACTGTATTGTACAAATCGTTTACATATTTTTCACTTTGTAATAACGATTTTTTATGTCGATTAGCATTGAAAAGCAATGTGTAGTTATAAAAACCGCATTAATTGAAATCAAGGAAATTAATAACGAATTTAGATTCACCATTTTGTTGCTTTTTATCTTTCATCGTTTTCAGGTTTTTACTAAAAGCAAAGAAATACGAACTCGAGTCAATACACGAACTTCATCGAGAATACAACGGAGATGAAAATAATTAGCATTTTTATGTCTCGCTTATTTAGTTCTGTAAAATGATACCATGTTACATTTTAACGAAGCTCTCTTTAATAATTAACAACAGAAGGGATGTAACACTAGATATGACTTATCGTAACTTGCAGGTGCAAATACATAAATAATCTAAAATACAAATGGATCCTGTGACCTTTGCATTCGCGATTCCCATATAGGTTGGATACGGAATCGATTTAATTTAAATATTAAGAATGAACGTCGCATTTGATGATGTGATACAAACACTTAATAAAATATATAATTCTGCTTGTCCGTAGGTACTGACATGATTTTATGTGTTTTTGGAGATAGGTACAAAAATATTGATTGTAATATTATTTACTTTTCTCTCTCTAGTACTAAAAATTACTGACTTGATGAAAACATGAAAGTAACTTGTGCAGAAAGTTAAAATTAAAATTTAAAAAGTATTACTTGTAGCTTAAGGGTAATAGGCTCGGCATCAATTATTAAGTTTGAAGAGAATTATGATCATGTTATTATGAACTTTACATGTCACACAAGGACAACAAAATTACAGAAGCACCTATCAGCCGTCTGTATGTAAATACAACAAGATGTATTAGCTTAAAGGTTGTTGTTGTTATGCTAAAATTAAATTGCTAATATAATGGCTCAGTATTTAATAACTCGATCGCTGACGTCGATCGTTTTTGTCGATAAGCCTTCTCGCCGCCCACTTCCTATCTCAGCCTTATTTCTGGGTGGTTACGTATAACTTAGCAAGAGCAGGTGGGTATAAAAATTCCTTACTTCCTATTAAATTCGTTGTAGCAAAATAGCTTCGAGCTGATGTCGAGATAATGTTGAGATTCGATTGGAATCTGCTAACATTGTTGGACCATTTTGGTGGGTCATTATCGAGCATTAGATTTTAAGATTGGGATCCAATCTCGATAACGGCGTTCTATGGCAATATTGAGAACATCGAGAACATTCTGTATAATAGCGAATTCCCGTCACAGAGCGCTCGGTTCGGGGCTCTTATTCCGCAGGCGTTAAATCCACTAATACATTTCGAGCTCAGTGTCGACATCGGGCAAAAATCAGGGCGACCGGCGCCGCCCTGCATAGCAAACAGGCCGGATTGAACGAAAATGTTCTTCACTACTACACTCCCTAAATATGGAGGGGCGATATTCAGCGCAGTTAACTTTGTATACAACAAACTTTATTACGTACTACCTATTAGAAAGTACATTTCAATGTGACGTTATCAATATTTTAGTATCTTTATTGACTAGGCTAGGGAAGTTATAGCGAGTTCTGAGAAAATAACGCAATTACTCATTATCTGTAAAAATACACGGCAAATGTTCAACGCTTGCACATCTCATTAATAAAGGCGTTTTAACGCTCAAGTGCTAATAAGCGTCCGCGAAAGGGTCCAATGTAAGCTTACGAGTAATGCGACTAGCGTTGTGCGGCTATCGCGGCTCTTACTTGCGGTATGCGGCTATCAGCGGCAATATTTAAAAGGTTTATAGAAATCTCAAAATAGGTGCATACATAAAATTTTTCGTAGATGAATTACGATTTTGGTGTATCCATGTCTTAAAAAGGATAGTATTTACACTCATATTAATTTGTTATCAAATGTTCGTGTAATTCTAACTTGTTACAATAAGGAATATTTCATCATTTCTTTCGACGTTTATGAATGCTGATTCTCGATTTTCATTAGCACGTTTTAGGTGTTATTAACATAATATAAAAATGCAAATTGCGATTATAGGTAAGTACATGTTGCAGCCTGTTGTGGCTGCGGCATGAGGTTGCGGCTGTAGCGTCCGACCATTACATAACAATTTAAAATAGCCAGCGTGCCCTACAACAAGAATTTCTGTGTTTGCAGTCACGCGACGTATTCCGTGTTGTCTACGGAGATGAGGCAGATAGGCAACTAGCGTTTGCTTAATTGGCTCCTATAAATATAACTGAATGTAATTCCCGTCCTTTGTGGTAATCGTTTTGGTGGGTTAAGTGAGGATGGCTTTGTGTGGACAATCGTTAAACATCTCGTTCTGGAATCGCTGATAGTTGCGTGACATTTAGATTTTCATCTTGAGCATATCAATTTATAATGCTAACATTTCTAAATGCATCACCTGTTTGCTCACAAGCAGATTGACTGCAGATTGACAAACGCATTGGCGTTTGTACGTCAATTTGTAAAGGACGATTGGACGGAAACGAGGCAGTCTTCAACGGTTCAGTTTGTATACGAGTTCCATGTTCACTCAATACTTTATTGCTGTTTAACTGAATAGACACAAATTTTATCCTTACCGTCCATATGTTTCGTTTACAAATACATATAAACACATTATACTCGGATATTATTTATTAGCCAAAATATTATGTATAAAAGGAAACAGCTCATTTTAATTGCAATTTGATCACAAATTTAATAGGATGTTATATTTTATTTCAGCTTTGCTAACGGCGAGAGGCCTTGAGTAGATGAGAAGCAAAGCAATAAATAAATAAAAACTGGATTTCCAATTAAGGGCATCCGAATGTCAACGTTACTCTTGTTGCGGTTTAAGAATATTCGTCAATGAAACCGTACTTTTGGAACGGGTTCCGGTTGGGCATTTTTGGACGTTTTTAGATACCACCGGTTTTTACATAGCTTATGACGGTTTACTGCCTATATAGGTATGTATAGGTATTTACTGTATTATGTGATACTGTAAATTGTTTGGGATAATGGATAGTTTTCTTAAGTCTGTAGATAAATTTATCTACTTGTATAATTCTACTTGTATAAATTTATCTAATTGTATAATTACACGAGTAGGATTGTGGGGCAAAATCTTATTGTGATCTGTAGGTATACGTCTAACACAATATTTCGGTATATCGAACCGAATGAATCAAAGTTTAATGTAAAAAAAAATCCATCTTATTCATGTGATGTATTGATAATACCTTGTAGCCAATTACATGATTATAACTATTTTGTATTAATAAATAAACTTATTTACTATACGATTAAGTCATTATTGCAATAAAGATGAAAATTATTTCTGTTAGGTTAAGTTATACTGATATATAATTTTTAATAATAAATTATATTTACTCAATAATGAATGGTTACGTACATATATACATATGTAGGCATACTCGTGGTATTTGATAGCGACACATATTTAAATCATAATTTCTGCTTCAGACAAATCTGTAACGTTTAAACAGTTTAATCAATGCAAATTGGATAACGTTATCGTTGATTAAATTTAATTACCGTGCATCAAATCAGTCAGAGTGTCATTGTATCAAACCACTAACGAAATACATTTGTTTTGTAATTTCATATTCAACCTACGCTTTACGTGCGACTAAAACTGCGGGGCGCAGCCTAGCATAATGTAAGTTTATAATTATATACAATTATTTTATGACCCGGAGAGAAAAGAAGTAAAGATATGAATATCATAGAAATTTCAATTAAACATAATCGTGGTATTTTGTACAGTTATAAGCGTGTTGCGATTAATATCTTGAAAATAATAAAAACCATAAAACAATAGACATAAGAAACTAGAATGTTATTCAATTTTATATTTAAAAATCTCAAACGAACCGAAACGTGGCTTCTACTAAATTACTTGATCGTATTCAATCGTGCCCGTATTTTTCATCTTGTATTACAAGATGATGTTCGTTGTGTTTTGTTTTGTCAGAAAAATCTGTTCGATTGTTTACAAACGTCAGAGAGTGTAAGAAAACGGGAGAGCGCTGTTTATTTTGGTTGTCAGCTCAAACTCAAGTGTCGGGATTCCCCCGCAGTCAGCTGGGCCATTAAATCCTACTTTACGACGCACTTGCTCACCGCGCTCGCCCAACGACCGTTTATGCGCTCGTAATACTAACCTTAATTGGCGTATTCAGCTTATAGCGATAATTGGTTGTTTTATGATTGTTTCTAAGGATTTCACACTATCCGATTCTAAGGTGCGGCGCAACCGCGCTACTCCCACGTTTCGAAGATTTAAGCTTTTATGTACCTAAGACCCCTCTGCCTCACATTGAGATATTAACATAACACGTGTGTGTGACCTACATGACTTTGTTTAGAAAAATTGCAAGATTGCAAAAGTTAGTGCGTTTATTAATACATTCATAACTTTTATAAATCACAAATGTTCCTGTTAAATCTGAATCTATTTCACGGGAATTGTATTTCAGTTTTTGTTCGAGGTCTTGTATTCAACAGAAATTCAAGATATTATATCTACAATTCAAGTATAAGTTCCCTTTTTTAAATGTTCTTCATATCAGTCAGTGCTTGTTCATGAAATAAACAAATATGGACACAATTAAGAGATATATACTATGGCATTTTTTAACCCGCGTCTTTATGGCTTTCTCAATCCGTCTTGTGTGAGCGTAGCCTTAGACTACTCTATGTAGCCCAATGGTATGAGCTTTACGATCTTGTTCTACCAGTCTTATGATACGCTTTTTTCTACTAATCTCCTTAATAGTGTCAGCTTTAACACCGTATCCAATATTCTGTTTGTGACCTTATCTCATGTATTTTATTGCTTACATGAATTGTAATGACTTCCTATTAAATATGTTCAATCAATTCTATAAAGATTTATGACGTACCTTTTTTTCTATCAAACTAAATGCAATTTACGAACACACTAATGAAACCGACATTTTTTACATTCGGGAAGGAAAATATATACATATTATTAATACACCTGCTTAATTGTTAATAGACGTATAAAATTTTAAGTTAATGCAAAGGCATTCCCAGAAAGAAATGGGTACGTACAAGGAATATTTAAAAGCAATATTTAAAAAAATATATTTTTACATACTTATTCTGGATTAGCACATTTTCAATTAATTAAAATACATTACTCTACTTGCCGATACTAACAAAGGAGCTGATAAAAATATCCATACTCACGTAACCGTAAAACTATTTGACGAGACAAAAGCATCAAAGTGCAATAAAATTAATTTAAAGTCAAAAACAATAAACGCGGCCATGACAACGTCCACAATATTTTCACTTGCAATTTCCCCATTTCCATATTCGCGCGATCCTGCAATATCACTTTCGTGTTTTCGCGTCGCTCACAGTGCCCCGTAAATTCGGAACGCCTGATTCTGTGCACTGTGTTTTAATTACTCGTTTCGCGAATGATTTATATCATAAACGGGAGTGGCACTAGTGTTGTGTCCGTGTTGTGGTGCACATGAGATAGGGGTTTCGTTTGTTCTTTTCGGGTTTGTTTTTGGTGAATTTTGCAAATTAGATTTTGGTTATGGTTATGGTTAATTTGAATAGGGGTAGCCCAGTCTAAGGATTTCCACTATAGCCTTCCCAAGCTTCTTTTACCTATTGAGCTCTGATCTTCGTCTTCATTCATGGCAGCGAAGCGTCTCTCCGAAGTCTACTTCTCGCGCTCACGGGTAACATTACGTATAATTTTTAATTTCCATCATATTATCCATTTGGTTACGGTACCTGACTAAATCTTTAGGTGCCTCTTCTATAGGCCAGCTAAGTGGCCGAATTACGAAGTTGAACAGTAGGTACTTATGTAGATTAGTTTCTAGTAGGTGTCTTTATATTTGAAACCTGTAAATTAATTAAATAATTCGGAAATAAAACTTTCACTTGTGAGTAGAAAAATATTATTTATGGTACCATAAAATTTATGTGTTCAAGCGGAAAACAACAAAAAAGCTATACATATATAAGAATGTAGAATGTAAGTTATATGCCAATTAAAATGTAGGTAGATACTGAGAACGGAAACTTGAAAATTTCGCCACAGATTTTATAATTACACGTTGTTGAGAAATTTATATATTTTGGACACGGTCGGAAAGAAAACTGGATTAGAAAATAAAAATCAGATGGTAATAACGGGGTCACGGTTCTAGAGTTGTCATCGGTTGCTTAATAGGTCCATGATGTATTGGCTAGCCGTAACTGCTTGGCAACAAGATTACAAACACGGGACTCTGAGCGATATTTTCTTTTTCACTTTGCTGTATTTTCAAATGAAGTGTATCGACGGTTTTTGTAAATATTACAAATTCATCTTAATGGGTTTCTTTTTGTTAAAAGTCACATTTATTGTAATATTACACAATAATGCTTGAATATGACGAACAATACCTGTTTGTGAAGATACAATTCATAAAAAATTTTGTTTGGGTACCTATATTTGTAGGCAAATTCGATATAAGATGATATTAGCATGATCTTCAATTTAAAACTTAGAACCTACGTAATAATTAATAGGGACGTGGGGAATTTTAGTTGGATAGAATAGCAAAATTTAAGGGAGTCATAAATAACAGGTTGACAGGTACCGTCGACCTTGTCAATAGGCTTCAATTTCAAAAAACTGTTGCGCATATCTAAATCACAATGAGGTTCGCTTTCACTTACCACCCGGCTACAGCGGCGACCAGTATAAACAACATGCATTTACTGCGTTCATGGAAAATCGTGAACAAAAAAATTGAGACTCTTGCGCAACTTCCTTCACGTAGGTACATTGTTACTTTATTCGGAACATTGTTACTGCACCGTTAGGCCCACGCATCTCAGACGTATAAAAAAGCGAACTAGTTTTATTTCCTTTGTTATTTCCCCCACAAAAGACCGAATATGATTTACGGCGTTTTGTTCTTAATGCGCTTGTCCAGTAAACGTAAAAAATGCTTCCTTAAAAGTTTTGTCCCCGTTATTTAAGGGGCGGATGGTTAAAAGAACATTTGTTTCCAGCGTGTAACATTTTTAGAAACTGCATAAAATAATAGGAAATTACTGTTTATTTTATTAAAGTTCCCTATCCAATACCGCTCATTGATTATAAGAACATCTCACGGTTCTTATTTGTCAAGCTTGTCATACTTGATATGGCAAAAGCTCGTCATGTCCGATAAGGCGAACATGCTTAAATCGGTAGAGCTTTCTAGATATCAACTTTTTTAGTTAATGGCAAGTTGTTTCGTCTCGAAAGTCATTGTTTATTTTGTTCAAGAGATAGTGTAGTAAGTTTTACACTTTTTCCCGAACAGAGAAAATTCCCATGGGTTTAAAGAGTCGCTAATGTAACATTAAGCTGCAAATTAAGCAATGTATATGTGAGAATTTAAATTTCTATGCATTTCTCAGTTTGGAACTGTGGCGCCTAATAACGTTCATGTTTTAATGTTTCATCGTTGGTTATTTATTTCACTGTACAATGTTGGAGCAATTTAACTGTACACTGTTAGACTGGATTTGAACGCGACCCACAAATAAAACCTTGACTTCACCTGTACTCCGTTAGCCGGTAAACAATTTATAAACCGAATGCATAAGTAAATCTGAACGCAAGCGCAAACTTATACAAATGATTAATCAAACTTTCGGCGCGAGCACAGCGGTGCATTCATCGAGTCCGGTGCTGTTACATTTCATTGCTATATTCAAAACAATCGCGAGGCATTCGATTTACGATCGGCATTCGTCCGTTCTAAATTTATATTGTTAAAGGCAGGACAAACAATTTGTGGAGTGCGAGCGGCGGAGTCTTGTCGCCCGGCGTTGCCACCTACTGTGATTTAGGGGCTCAGTGCAACGCTTAATCATACTATCGCCGGCTTCGACACCGGAATTTGTATATTCCTGCATTTAAGAAGTCTCGAGTGACTATCGGCACGCGAATCACTTGCGCTGCCTAGTTTGATACATTGTTGAGTCTTGTTTTGGTGTTTTTTT
>DWEM01002798.1:0-11544 GCA_018245935.1 Agara belti belti | reverse complement strand
CTCGGGGTGTAAGTTGAAATTTGCCGATTTTTTCGTTCAAAAAAACACAAAATTTTCATGAGCATCTAAAAATATTTTTATTCAAAGTATTGAGCATTTGATTCCACACATCTCGTCCATATTTCAGGCAAATTATGGATACCATTCCAAAAAAAAACCTTTCTCTCTTTCGAGGAAAACCATTCGCCGAACCATTTTTGAACTTCTTCATAATTGGCGAAGTGCTGCTCTGCAAGTGAGTGAGTCTGGAGAGAACGGCGGGTGCGATAATATGTATTTCCCAATTAAGTGTTTTTTTTTTTTTTTTTTTTTTTTTAAAGTGCCCTTCACGGGTTTAGCGATATGAGACGGCGCGTTGTCATATTGCAAAGTAACTTGGCCAGGTCTTCGGGCCTATTCCGGTCGTTTTTCGATCAACGCACGATTAAAATTGATCACTTATTGTCAGTAGCGATCCGTATTTACCATTTCACCAGATTTTAATAGATCGTGGTACACCATACAGAGCATTGTCTTACGGCCAAACCAATTGGGCTTGGCAGTGGACGAGCCGGCTTCACCAAGTGAAAGCCATGATTATTTTCGCTTCAGGTTCTCAAAATAAATCCATTTCTCGTCACCCGTGACAATCAGATGCAAAAAAGACTTCCTTTGGAACCGTTTAAGCAGCATTTCACAAATGGTTTTTTGATGTTCCATTGGCCTGTCGTTCAATGCGTGTGGCACCCACTTTCCGTACTTCTGGATTTTTCCCATGGCTTTTAAACGTTGGCAAATTGCTACTCGGGAAACATTAAGTGTGTCTGGCAATTTTTGTTGTGATTGGTTTGGGGTCTTCATCCAACAACACCTGCAAATCCTCGTCTTCAAACCTTTTCGCTGCACCAGGATGTTCATTGTCCTTCAAATGGAAATCTCCACTTTCAAATTGACGAAACCATGTCTCACATGTTTTAATCACTGGAGCATGTTCACCATAAGTTTCTACTAGCAACCGATGTGCATCAGCTGCATTTTTCTTTTCATGAAATAAATTTGATGATTTTCTTTTGAAGAAAAGCAACGAACGCCGCAAATGCTCTTCATTTCGAACGAAACTCGACATATTCATTGATATAAACGACTATGCTACTATTATTTTGACAGAATAACAACTGGGTATTTTTAGAGGTTAATGTCAATAGAAAACAATCGTATATATGTCAAATCATAGAAATGCTTAAATCCTGCTATCGACACCTACTATAAAAACCGGCAAGCTTCAACTTACACTCCTAAGTATATGTTGTTTATCTAGTCACAATTTTATTTTCTTTTTCTAATCAAAATTTTCATAGTCTACCAATCCGCACTTGGCCAGCATGGTGGACTATGGCCTTAATCCATCTCACTATGAGAGGAGATTCGGTCCAGCAGTGGACCAACAAAAGGATCGAAAAAAGAAAAAAAAATCAAAATTAACTAAAAATCTGATTATACCAAATTGTTGAAATAAAATTACTCGATATGTTATCTGTAGCGATTCCCGATTGTAGGAAACAGAGCGAGACTCATATATAGGATTTATGAGCCTTCATTGTTAAGCAAAAATAGCTTTTACTTTGACACATAATGTTGAAACAAAAACTGTAATAAAACATTAATGATCTCCTTTTACGACGAACTATAATGGCTGCGATCTAACAATAACAAATTTTATTACGTGTAACAAAGTTGACGGAAACTTTGTATGTCATTGCTTATGTTCTTACATCCTTATGTACAACCTCCTTAGGTTAGCACGCAACGTGAGCCGAAGCCAGGCACATTTGACCCTGATATGTGTGCTCTCATAATGAAACTCCATATTGAAATTCAAATTGTTTTATTCATTATAAGATACATAGATACATCAACGAAGGTCATGTTTTAGTCATCGTACTTCTGCTTGGTGCGCCCGTCGCTATAGTAGACCGGGAGAAATAAACCCTGCGAAAAAAGCTGCCAGCACTCTTTTAAATAATAAAAATTTAAACTGCCATGCTGCAGTATAGCTTTAGCCTGATAAAGAGTACACGTGACAGCTATCGCGTGTGTCAATATCAGCCCGCTGTCATCTGCTTTCAAACTGATTTCTATAACTACATATTACGTGGTAGGTGTAGAGACAGCCTGGTGAAACGTTTTATTCAATCCCATGCTTTTTTATCGTTTAAATAATCTTTCATTTAACCTTCCTTAAATATGTCGAATTATGTTATCAACCGAACGTCCCGAATCGCGTAATAATGTTATGGATTTCTGTATTTTTAAAAATAAAGGTTAGTTTCCTTAATATTTTGAGCTGGAATTTTTCGCACTGTATTCTAAAATATATTCCATTCTAGTCTAGAAAGTATTCCGTACATTGACCCACCGGTCATATTTATAAATGCACACACATTAGCGTTGCGACACCGCACGCCGCGTCCCAAGCCACTTTGCTTAATTATTCCACCTGTTTTTCATTTGTCCGCCCAAGTTATGTCTCCATTACGAATTGTCCCCCCGGACACGATAAAGCGGCGGATGTATGACATGCCAAAACAGTGACATACGATTTATTGGAATTGATATACCACGATAGACAAAAGAAACAACTTATATATTACACTAGCTTTTGCCTGTGACTTCGTTCGCGTTCAATATACCCTATATTGATCAGTGATCATGTAGCATTCAAGTGGTGAAAGAATTTTTCAAATCGGTTCAGTAGTTTTTGAGCCTATTCGTTACATACACACACACACACACAAATATTTCCTCTTTATAATATTAGTATAGAAGTATAGATATAGATTTACATTTTTTTAATATGTTGTACCTAACTGTACTCTTTGGCTGATCTTCAAGACAATGATTCTTGGGATTCACAAGCATAGTGTTAATAAGGACCAGGGTTAAAAGGGCACAATTGCAATTATTAACAAATATGTGGATTCAGACCAGACATAAAGTACGTGATTTAACGAGAAGTAGCGAAATATACATTAATGATAAAAAAATGCTAAAGCACTATCAAAAGACTTCAACTGCAATGGCAATGTAACACCAGCTGAATTACGTAATGGTTCTATAAAGAATTCGAATTTTAAACTCCGATTGGTTTGCGTTCAGAAATGATTATGGCGGTCGCATAATCGCAAAATCGCAACGCAAAACGCAACAGGCTGTATGTACGTTATATACGTATCTGGCTGGAGTGCAATTAGTGGATTGATTCGCACGGTGAATGACCTCGACTTTCTAGCTCACGTGAGCAATAAAGGTGAAGTGGATTTGACGCGACGTGTACGTGTCTGATAAAAGTGAGTGACAAACTGTGACTGAATTTCTCGCGAGCTTTTTCGTTTATTAACCTATAATTTAAAACCGCGCATCAACTTAAATTGTTGTACATAATTTTTGATTACCGTAGAAACTTTCAGCCCTTATATACTACTCTCGGGGTCGGTCTGGAGCTTCCTCTTTTTTATATAAAGGTAAGGGTATCCTAAATTTTTTTTTATTCTTCTAGGCTTTGGAAGACTCGGACAGCGGCCCAGGCGCCCACCAGCACTGGAGTCTGCCCGCCGCCAGAAAGTGGCTGCTGGAGAAGCAAGAACCCGACGGCGGCTGGGGCGATGTCTCCAAGACGGCTGCGGCGGTCGCTGCGCTCACTCCCGCCTCCTTAGCCGCCGTGCGCCCGCCGCATTGCAGCGACAAGCTGCAGGACAGCAAGCACGAGCCGTTGGGTGAGAGTCATTTGAAACTCCCAACAACCCCAACTAGACCGGATACCTGACCTTGAATCGTCAAAATTTGTCCAACTGCAACACTCAAAAGCGCTCTTATTATTAGATCCGCAAGGAGTTGAGCAAGTGCGTACCATGCCAGGCCAAACACTATAAACAAATATAAATTTTCTAGTAATATTTAATTCGAGCAAGTTTAACAAGCGCCCAGAGATAGGTATAGTAGGAAACATAATAATGCATAACTCAATTTCCATAACGCTATACAAACTTCTTTTTTTCTGTTGCTTAATTTGCTTGTGTATTAGATAATAACGGCGGCGATGGAGGCGTGAAGCTGGCGTACCCGGCCCACGCGAGCAACGAGTCGGACGCGCGCAACGTGTCCTTCACCTACACCCTGTGGCTCGGCACCAACGTGACCGAGAATTACACCCTGTACATGGTCGCTCCCCGGTCAGTTCTGCTCGATTACGAGATCATCAATTGGGACAATTTCAAAAGTCTTGATCCCAAATTAGACAAATTACTCTGCTATGGTAACCGGGCGGCTGATAAACACACATACGTGCTATATAATACATTTTAAATATGTTTATTACGCCCGAACACAGAACAGACAATGTGCTCATCAGACAAATGTTTGTCCTGGCCATGAGGCCAGTCAAAGACGGTCTTATCACTAAATGAGCGGCCTTTATCAATCCACCTAACGTGTCTCGAATGAATACCCGTTGGCGTCTTTTAAGACCTCGATGGTACAAAGGAATGGGCATTTAAGTCACTTTTTCGAGATACTTGAGCTAATCAAGAGTATCAGTCACACTTACACATCTCAATTGTGATTGATCAATTATAGAATAATTCGTTAAGCGTTTGCAGCGGCCTAACTAACAAGCCATATTTTCCGTTTCCAGAAACATATCGTTCTACCACGTGATGCAGATGGCGGCGGAGCAGGAGTCGCGGTTCCGTTTCGAGGCAAGCTCGTGGCCCAACGGCCACTACGTGCACACGCTGGCCGGCCACCGCGAGGAGCCCATGGGCTACCACTACTGGCTGCTGTACCGCCTGCCCGAGGTGCCCGACCCAGCCGCGCCGCCCGGCAACCAGCTCGTCGCGCCCGTCGGTAAGCTCGTACATTCATATCCATCTGTTTCTAATCTTAGCAAAAGCTCCGATAATTGTTGTGTTAGGTGTTGAGATTTTGCATTTTTAATCTACAAAGTTATTTCATCTGTGCACATTTTTGAACTTTAAACGCCTGTCCCCTCTCCCATAATAAATATATAGCTACGGCCATAAAGCACACACTTGTGCAGATGATATCCAAACGCAGAATAAATAAGCGACTTACATCTTAGGCTGCACCTCATTACCATCAGGTGAGTTCGCAGTCAAATGCAAGCCTTTTGCACTATAAGAAAAACCTTCCCCTGCTTACCACACACATTTTTCCGGGTTGGAAACTTAAGAATCAAAACAAATAGCCCCCAGCTCATTCAAATGCACTACCCAAAGAGCCAACGAGCCCATAAAAGACCGTACGTAATTAATTTCTTGTTATTATTTGCAGGTGTTGACGACCTGCTGGTGGAAGATGGCGAGCACTATCTTTTCTGGTACAAGAAGCTGTAATCGCTTGGTATCTCCCGTTTATTCAACTTCGTAGCGTATCTTATTGTGATCTACCCTTAAAATACTCTTAAGAATAAGTATAGCTCCCTTCTTTTAGAGGAATACTGTTTATTATGTCGTCAATGTGCAATAAAAATATAAATGAAGTATTAAAGGAAGGTAATAAGAAATAACAACATATAATTCGTAAAGAAAAGCGACGGGAATTTATGAAAGGAACTAAAAATCAATATCAGATGTAAAAACTTTTCTTTTATAATTCTATCCCGTTTTTACATAAGACCCATGTATGATTATCTCAATTCGCGATGTATTTGAATATACGTATCATACTTTTTATACAATTTAAACAAATTTATTCAAAAACTTAAATCAGGTATTCAATAATTCTGCCATTTTTTTTAGCGCCCCAATAATTTTTTCTGCCACTAGATGGCGTTGTTACACATTCACTATGATTGATAAATATTAAAAAAGTATTGTGCATTGACGTCAAGATAATTTGTCTTTTTGAACTTAACGTTATACAACTTATACTTATATTGTAGTCATACCCATCGTTATGGAATAACCAAAGAAAATTGTTAGTAATATATTAATACATAGTTCTAAAACCTGATATTGCCTTGTATGTTTCTTGATATTATTTATTTATTATTATTTTTTTTATTTATGTACCTCCTTATTCATAAACGTTTGGATCTATCGTGTTTTTTCTTTTTCTGACATATATTTCTAGTGCTCTGACGGAGGAGAAAAAACATTTAAAAGAAAAACACTGTAGGAGCGTTTATGAATAAGGCTGTTTGAACTTTTTCTATGAAATAAGTTACATATTGAAATGTAATTTTTAATGATTTCTAGCTGGTTTTCATTTGAAATTATTGATCAGAAAATCTCATAAAGGCCTAGTACACTGTACTCATTTCAAATGACAAACGTCGATCGCAACTACTATGTCACGTTCCTTTACAAGAAAAAAAAACAATCTTTTACTCGCCAGGGTTTACGGGTATTTTTATCCACAGAATAATCCAGAAAGTACAGAAATCTTCTTACAACGTCGTGTACTAGAGCCAAATAAAGTCGAAATAAACCTTAATTAAAAAATGATACTCAGGATTTGTTAGCATAGTATTTATACCTATATCACACTCTACTCGTATTAGCTTCAATACCTAATTCTAGTAAGTTCTTTTAGGACTTTATATAAAAGTCGTAACCTTTGAATTGCAATAATGATAACCAGTAGTTACGTAAGTATACTTTATCATAGTTAAATAATAATAATAATATCAATATATCACTTGTACGCCAAACTTTACATACTGTTAACAACAAGACTATAAACCTCATGCTATAAAACCTAAAACTGTCATTGTCAGCAATTATGCAACAAAATCAAATACACTGATACATCTTTTATCTCTCTCACACATTATACATACCTATCGGACGAAGAAAGAAGCTACACTTTATTATAATAATTTAAGTATTAATAATCGCCATCTTGAATCTAAAGTGTCCTTGTTTTGGTGTAGTGACGTTTGTTTTTTTTTAGACTGGCAATTTTAAGGAATATCTGGCGCCTGTTCAATCTTCCAGAGAACTCAAACATCACAAATACAGTTGCTTAATATAATTATGACAGGCTAGCTTTTATCCATGTTCACTAAACTTTTATTTAGTAACGATATAAATGAGTCAGAAAACAAATATATGTATTCTGTTGATTTTAAGGCGTTATTAATTTAATAGAAACAAAACGCACAATGTTCAATATATGAAATGGGTTTATTAATAATTAATTTAATTCGCAATTTATAAAATCCCACTGTATTGCTGGTGCAAATCTTCAGGAGATAGGTTTGTGTTTAACCCCAGTATTATTATTTTAAGCCGCTTTTACACTCTCCAGCTAGGTTTCATAATTACGATAACAACCGGAATGGACAGAACGTCCTCTACAACGGACGGATGATAAAATACGATTATAATAAATATGTATGCGTACCCAATTATATCATTTAGTGTTAAAATTATTAATCACTTTAGGAGACTGAACCAACTAGAAAGTTGGCAGTTTGCGTACATTACCTAGCATTAACATTTTTATTGTACCTATTGGATGGTTCTTAATAAATAAAGGGAATAATTGTGTCTTTTTTTTCATCCTATTCTCCGTTGGCTACCTTTAGTTGATATGTAAAAAAATATATCTATGACGTTTAAGAACGTTTCTCACATTTAAGTGGCAACACAGCTTGTTTTTATAGTTCAAATTGATCCTGCAAAGCAGCTTGCTTGTACCAGACAGTCTCAAAAGGAGATTCTTTTTTAACACGCTTTTATTAGCTTCGGTTGTATGTATGTATGTATGCATGTATGTATGTATGTAACGGAATCCTTGAGCACAATTTTCACCGGTTTCTAGAAATCTGATCAATTTTTACTTATTACACTTGGATGTGGTATACAGACATGCTGTGGCTAAGGACCTGCTATTAGTCCTGCACCAGACTGCTGGAACCCCAGTAGAGGCTGACACTCTGACAGTGTCCTATTCCTGCAGACCTGTTCAGTCTTCGGCCGGTCGAAGGTCCGTGGGCGACAGCGAACACTCGTTCTTACAACTGCTTCAACACTACATCCCGCCACTAGTTGGCCCTCAAGCATTGAAAGAAATCAAACATTACAAATGAAATAGAACACACACAGATCTTGAAACATTTATGACAACTGCTTACGGGGGACATACTCAATAAAACTATGAATTAAAATCCAACATTTATTAAATTTTGTACAATTTACACGTAACACCAATTTATTTATTACTTTATTACAATAATAAACAGTGCAATGAAAGCTTCGAAAAAAATTCAATACAACACTTCAAAAATCGAATGATAATAATCATCTCACAAAAATATCGGGTAGCAATATTCAGTAGTTTTTTTTTTAATAAATAATGTATATCATTATATTTTATTATTATTATTTAGATAGCGTTTATGTCATAAGAGTCAAACATTTCATTCATTATATTATACGAATTTTGAAAACTGTTAGATAACACAAAAAGAATATATGTATGTATAATTTAATTTTAAAATAGCTTTTCTATCTACCACCGGCTGAGATTATATATCGTTAAGAGCGCCACTGTCGCACCGTAAGTACGGTAGGTTTCTGTACATTCCACAATTCAAACGCATTTGAACAGATTCTAAATAACGCAGTGAAACATAATATGCTTTTTTTCTTCATTAATTAATATGAAGATACATAAAAATGCTTGCATACACCGGCTTGTTCTATTTAAAGATTCCGAAACCCTCTCAGTAACTCAGAGAATGGCAAACTGTATGCTTTTTATTGTTCTCTTCGTATTGTTTCTTATTTCTCTCTGTATTGTTATTTCTATTACCACAGATAAAATACAATGTTGAACAATAAATACGTCATAGCAATCAGTGTACAAAACCATTTAATTAAATACAACGTACTGAATAGTAAAAAATTATGGACTTAAATCAATCCGCACTTGGCCAGCGTGGTAGACTATGGCCTGAATCCCTCTCACCATGAGAGGAGAACCGGTCCAGTAGTGGACCAACAAAAAAGGGTCGAAAAAAACGGACTTTAAAAAAAATCGTGTCGAGAAGTTCAAAAAATCCCCTCCCCCATCCACGCTTCTCGGGAGACTCTTATTCAATTAGACATAATACGTTAATAATAATATTATCATACACTTCTATTAATAAATAAAAATATCCAGCCCTTTCAGTGCCGTGAACAATATATCAAAAAGCTATTAGTATTATAAATAATGTTAATAAAGAAACGATATCAAAATGGCGGCCGACGCACATGGTACCCTACTCTTCGGTTTATAACAATTCTGTAACTGTCAAAATGTGTAATGACAAACAACTATAATAACTAAGTCATGCTTATAATCCACTCAAAAATGTATTATTAAACAATAATTAGATCTACGAAAAAAAAATTAAAATCATTGCCATCTCAAAAATGTATTAAAAATACAAAAGCGAAATTCAGCAACAATTAGATCTACGTTAAAAAAATAATAATATCAATTTGTAACGCGGCAACACTGACAGCTCTCTGGCAACATTACCGCAGCTCAAGAGTCCGAATCAAAGATGTAACCGCCAGTTAACCATAGCCTGTGTTATGGTGACCAGAAGTTAGGTAAACTTTCGTTTAAATAGACATACATAATATGCATATGCGATTGGCCTCGAGGTAAAGTGGTTAGAGACCCTGACTGCAAAACCGGAGATCATGGGTTCCATTCCCACCCCGGACAAATTTGTTTTTGGTCTGGGTGTAATAAAAATATCTATCCAAGTATTATATCGTATGTTACCATAACACAGGCATTCAATTGCCTAATTAGGAATCGGATAGCCGTGTGTGGAATAGTCCCCAGTTATCATTATTATTATTGTGGTACATTCAGAATAAACACATAAGATAAAGAATACCATTAAACCGGTCATCTTTGTACGGTTTCACCAACTTTCAAAGTGCGAATACCATTTTTAAATCGTTCCTTTACTAACTCGGGTTTATTCGATTTGATTGTTTTTAAGCGTACACAGTACAGAACTATGAATATTCCCTTATAAAAAATGTAAAACGCCCCTTTACAAATTTATCACTTGTACTATTTTTTTTATCATTTCAATATTAAATTTTACACAAAACACGCTCATTTAATATTACAATATTCGCAATATTCTAAGTGCGCAATAAGCAAGGTGTCGCTTGCCGTTTTTCATTATAGTTACTATATCATAATGAAATCGACATGAGAATTGTGTTTAAAATATTTACCTAACAACAATGTATGTAAATACATTGAAATTTACTAACGTCTTGCGTTTAAATTTATTGCCGCAAAACAGCCAATAACAGATCCGTGAAATGTCAATTGTAAATAAAATAGACAATTTTTTATCTGTCCCTAGAGGCATATTTAGTCTGTGCATGTTACACCTCTAGTTACGAGTTACTCTATGCAGGTGTATATTTTCTATGTGTAATCTGCTCTGTATCGGGCAGTAATTTTGCTTGTAATATGTCAATTAATGCTAGCTAATCGCGCTCCTTAACCCATCATCAATGACTATTGTACGTTCACTAATTGTGAAACTAGAAAGTAAAAGTGCAAGACCGGCTGCTAAACAGCAAAAATATGCAGCGGTGCTGCTATCGCGAAGAAAGGTTACATTAAAATAACTATAAATTACGAACCATTTTATCACCATTTTTAGCTCACCTTTGGAAATTATGGAGCTGTTGAATGTTTCGTCACTTTTCAATTCGCTACAAGTGAGCGAGACGAAAGATACAATACCTAAAGCACTGCCACGGAACGTTTATAAATAATGAGGTTAGTTTTTATATAGTACATTCAATATGTGATATTAAGTACAGTGGAACTGTTGATATTGTGTCCCGATGACGTCACCTGAAGTACCGATGGCTACGTGGCGCTCGAGAAGCGGTTCATCACCGTGGTGTAGGCTAGCCCCAGCGCCCAGGACACCTCGTGGCCGTTCACTTTCTTAAACAGCTGATAACGGAGACAAAAGTTTTTAAAAACACACAACACATAAAATATAAAAACAACTAAATGTATAGTAACTAAATAATAAGAACAACAACTAAATTTCAAAGATAGTCGCATAGCTGTGCGGTTAGAAGCGGAATCGGACGGCTTGTGCTTTTTTCTGCTTGTGAATAGGTTCATTGAAAAAAAACAACAGTTTAACAAAAACAGGTTCAGTTTAAAAAAAAGTTTCTGTTCAATAAATGTAGTAAAATGGTGGCATCTCACGGAGACTGGCTCGTTGTCGCGTATCCGGTAGACGTCCTGCAGCAGCGTGACGATGTAGACGAGGTCGCCGCACGCCCACGGCTGCTCCACGTTGGCGGCCGAGCACGCGCGCAGCGCCGCCGCACGGTACGCCGCCACCGACACCCGCCCGCCGCGCATCACGTCTGCACGCCGCGGACACACAACACTGCACCGGCCGCGCGCACCGACGCACGCGCCCGTACATCGAACGCACGCGCCCGTACATCGAACGCACGCGCCCGTACATCGAACGCACGCGCCCGT
>DWEM01002797.1:0-11545 GCA_018245935.1 Agara belti belti | reverse complement strand
GATGTGCTGTTCATACAAATGTTCGTACTGGGTGGGAATCGAACCCACGACCGTTTTATCCGCCAGGTTTGTGAGGTCCCAAAGAGGTCAGTCGTTACAGTTGCTCAGTGCCGCTCCATGTCAAGCGGCTCTGTTCTCTCGCGACATCTTTTTGTGACAGAACACTCGTCCTCTTTATTGTCAAGGGTGCGAATTGTAAAATTCTCTGACACACGGACGTTCCTATCAGTCACTACAGGCTCGGAATAAATACAGAAAGAAAACAAAATCTCTTAATCTTATATATTTTTAATATTTCACAAAATAAATGTACATATCATTCTCGTCGCTAGCAATAGAGAATTTGCGTGTAAAGGACAGATTAATAGAGAAATCATAATGTGTGCTCCTAAATGTCTATTTGACATCTATTTTGCTTTAAATAAGGATAGTCAAAACGAGTAGGCAAAGATCACAGATTATCGCTGTCTTCTTTCTATATCTGACGTTTAACAAAACTGGTAGTATTTGTTAGTCAAGTGTTATAGGACCAATAGTTAGTATTATTTGGGAACGTTATTGTTTCTTATGACATGTGGGATCGTATGTATAAAAATATAGGAAGGTGACTACCGCTGAATCAAGTCCTCAAGCTATCCATATAGAAATTTAGAAAACTCCGCCTCAAAGACGATAAAATAGGGGTGTTAAGATTGTATGAAAATTCGTCCAATAGAAAGTTAGACGCCTGAAAAAAAAATACAATTAAACCTGCATGCAAAGCCGCAGGCTCAAACTAGTGTGGATTTAAAAAAACTCTGACACGGTCTAATGTCCGACTGTGTGTCACTCAGCTTAATATTAACAGGATGCGTGGCTTCTCGCAATTATGTATTCACTGCTTTGTGCCTCCGTCACGGCACATTCATAATATTGTACACGGGGCGCCGCCGCGCTGTGTGGGCTTTTGACGTTAAATAAAATCAACCTTTTCCATTTAGCTTAGAGTGCGTATTCGAATGTAACTTGACCACACGCGACCGGAACTCGATGTGCCGGGTGTGCAGGCGTTCGAGATGTTTCTAGTCGTGTACTCGCAAGGTGTGGGATGCTTATTACGAAAACACGCGGAACATTTTCTTTAAATAACGTACATTAATATGTTGACGAGTATATGACACTTTCCAACATTGTGCGATTGTAATTAAGTAATTGGAAAATATACATGGGTTTCAATGAGTACAATAAGGAATTGGTACTGAAGGATTCCATCCTCACAACCTTTGGAAGGAGGATATAATAATAATAATTTGAACAATACCCACACACGGCACGATAAAACTACAAAGACATAAATTAGTAATATCTTTCAACATAGTATTTTACCTCGTTCTATCAAATCAGCATGAAACTCATTAACCAGAACAATTACAGAACTACACTCAATTATTCAGCCATCCTCGCTAAGTTCGTGTTTCGAGTGAGTAGCGAGTGTACTGTGCGCTGTCTGCCGCTATTGTGTATATTTCAATACGAGTAGCTCGAAGTGGAACGAAATGACATGCAACATAAATGAACGCTGCGCCGAGTTTCTTGACGATTTCATTCACGATATGTATTTACGTGTTAAAGAATTAACAATGAAATGCAGCAGTGATAGATTGGTTTTAATTTCGGTCATGTTGAAAGAAGTTCAACTTAGGATTGTCTCTAATACACGAACATTTATGGCCATCGTGTCTCGAGTAGTATATACGTAGCTTGTCAAGGTCATAGCCGGTATTAATGCTTAGTTTCTGCCGACCCATATGGGAAATATGCGTAACAATATGCATGTGCGTAGCTATGTAGTAAAAATTAATTTAAAGTAATATGTTACATTTTATGTTACGTAGGTTTGTACGGCGATTACCAAATGCCGCTTGGGTCTGAAGGCTTTACTAATAAAGTTTTAATTAATCGTTTTTAAACAAACATAATTTACCTACAAACCCTTTTAATTATTCATTGTTAAATTCGCGAATAAATAAATTAATACACAATCGTGTTTTGCATAACTCGTAGCGATTGCCAAATTTCTATTTAATTTAGCCCATCGCTGAAGCCACGTTACTTATTCATCTCGTAGCTAGATTACGCCCTCCCGCACCACCTGGGTCGTGGAAATCTAAGTCAAGTAGAGCTAGTTGAGGGCAGATGTTCAAGTTCATCCAAAACCGACCTAATAGGTGTTCGTATTGTGCTACACTAACGCATATACTATTAGTAGACACATACGCTCTGCTGACCGACTTCAGTGGTCAGCGACCCGGAGCAACTGCGCCATGTTTTCTTTAGAAGGAAAGAATGAAAAAAAGAAAAATGAAATATTTATGTGATAACCTGAGCATTGTAGTTTATTTGAGCATTCATATTTGTTCCGTATCTAGATGTATAACTATCTGCATATATAAAGAAACTATCCACATATTTGAAGAAGTGTATATATAGTTAACCGGATCTTTTAGCTTTCAAATAAAAATGATATAAAACGACTTTCTTAAAACATTTTCGTACATTGCAACAACATTATTGGTGCCACAAGTACATTATGTGGTTCATTAGGTAACACAATATTACTATTATTGCATAATTGTAGTTTCATGCCCGGCCCGGTGAACGCTGTGAACGCTTTACCGAACTGATCCGCTGCGCCGATCGCTCGTCTCTGTCGGCTCAGTAATAATTCAAGCGGCCGCAGACGTACGGTACAGTTATATAAATATTTATGTTTTGTATTTCATAAGAAACTCGCAAGAAAACATGACATTGACGTTTAGTATGACTCAACGCCTACGTGATGCGTCTGACGAATCTCGGATAGTTTTTTGAATATTTCACTACATAGTACAGATGTCGCGACTCGGCCGCTGAGATGAAAACGGAAAGTACAGCCTCTCGCGGTAATCCCCACACTTCCGCGTGCTGGGCTAGCATGTCCCCCAGAGTAAACTTCACCGACTTATACATAAATATGTTAATTATGTGAAATTATCTAAATGGATATCATCAAATCAATGACTAACTGTCAATTTGTTACAGGTTAATTAATCATACTGGAGTTATCAAGAGCAAGACCTTTAAGCAAAACTATTTTCTATCCTTTTTTGATCCAGTGCTAAACACCGGTCTCCTATCATAGTGAAAAGGTTTTAGGGCACAGTCTGCCAGGATTCAAACCCAGGCCCCGCAGTGGGAGACCAAATTTAAAACCACTAGGCTGTCACTGCATAATACATACATATACACCTAAATAGTATTAATATCCTTATATTTATTGAATTCAAATGAAAACAAATAGCGTAAATCTCATAACGCGAAAACGAAACGGTATTAAATATTTCCAGTATATGATATACGGCCTGTGAAATCGTGGACATTTCTCTATGAGGGGTCGTGCCGCTATATCTGCGGTCCTCGCATTCTCACGCGATGTTACTGTTATGCATAAGTGCTTGTTGGACATTTTTGTCTCCAATAAGCTTTACATAAAAAAGTCTTGAGTCTTGCCGAGGCCAAATTTTATGTAAATATTACAAATTCCGAAATGTTCAACAGTCAGATTGCTCGTATCTAACCACGCATTCCACAGACCTGTTTGCATATTATTATTACGGTACTTGCGTCACATATTAACTTCGATATATATTAACATTAAAATATCATTATTATTTCATATTCTTAACTTCTTAGTTATGTATTCAATGCTCATAAATCTATTATATTTACTACAAAAGTAACTAAAATTGTCCGTATTTGTTACTTCTCTTTGTGTACATAAACAAATAATTTAATAAAATGCTGTTGTATTGCCAATGAAATGTCGACCACATATTCAATGCTACCATTTATATCACAGTACCGCAGAAATATCACCACTGAAACCATCATTGATATTCAGCATTAAAATCACAGATAATAAATTTGCGGCAATATACTATCACACCCTCATTGGAGCAAAATGGTCAAGCAATCTCCGCGGTACTTTCAGTTGTAATTAATGTTACGTGCCCAGCAGTGAGATGTCAGTCAGTGTCATTCGTCAAAGAAACGGAGCAGCGAAACATAAACGTGTTGTCCAATAACCTCAAAGCTATCGTAGTAGCAAGTTGTATAACACAGCTTTAATATTTCGGAATTTATTAAAGCATTATGATAATACAAACAGTAATGCAACGAGAGAACATTACCAACGGAGTGTAACTCGCTAGAAACAGGATGCTACCCCGTAATGCGGTTACGTCATGTCGCTACGGCGTAGCGCTCTCGCGACGAGCTCCAAGCGCTACGAGGTATGGAGTTATGCTCGTTTTGTGGCGTGTCCTATTTATAAAAACGTTAATAAATCGTAAGTTGTGCAATAATTGTTGAATGTTTTTAGTCCGGTAAGTTCTAAAGAATGTCAATGATGTAGGGTAATATTTGTAGATTTTAATAATGTTCATGTAATTAAATAAGCCGGAGAATTGCGAAATTTTCATGTAATAAATTTTAACTGAAATTCTCACTGCAGTGTTACATTAATTAAAATGATGTGAGCAGTACCACAACACGACGTAACAGTGAAATACAGTTTTGAATCTTTATAAACCACATGGGCATCTGGTATTTTATTATCAATAAATTGTTATTTTGTGAAGTAAATATACAAATATTAAATACTTTTGCTACTTTGGGATTTTAAATCAGGCATGACGCTTCAATGATGTACTATAAAAACTCTTTCATATAAGTTTTAAATAAAGCCTCGTTCAATCCTAGACATCAAATGTACATACTTAAAATGGTTCGTTAGAATAAAAAAAAAATTCTAACATTATTTAGCAAAGTACATAAAATCTTGAGAATATAATCATTAATTTTGAACCAAATTGGCACAAACAGCACGCTTCGTTGCTAATGCGGTGTAGAGCTGCAAGCGCTACGAGCACCGACGAGAAGAGCTCGCCTCTGATGCACATTTACATACAAATTGCGAAATGTTACATCATTTTAGCTTGTAACATTAAGCTGTTAATAAATCGCTGTGTTTAACATTATTTTATTCATTAATTTCAATAAACATAGTGAATCAATCAATATTTCTTAATGGTTTTTGAAGATAAGAGCAAAACAATAGGCAGAGGTTACAAATTAACGACAAACCTTGAACAGGCTGTATATTAGATCCATCAGCGTCAGCTAAGACTTAGTGTATTATTTGCTTACTATTATTCGGTAATTGGAGCAGCAGTAGGACTGTTAGTGTATATTAAATCAGTAGTAAAGATACTAACGATTCGAAAAATATTTTACGGGTACTCCCTAGTACGACTTATACATAATTTAAATTAAACATTATATTATTATTATTATTATTAACGATTATCACTTTCGAATGTTATTAATTTTACATTATAAGCATAAAATAATCATAAAATATATAATTTCTAAGGTTATTTGAGGAACAATTTTACGTAGGAGTTATTGCCACGAGTCTGATGGTAATGCGTGCCGCTACGCTGTAGAATCGTAAGCGTTACGGATTTTACGTTGTAAAGCTTATCTCTAGTTCAAATTTACATACAAATTGCTAACTCTTTACATAATTTCGCTTGTAAGCTTGGGCTTCATACTTAGTTATAAAGAAGTCACTTACATAATTGTATAGTGTCGTAAGAATATTAGTATTCTTGATATTACACAACTAAGCAAAGAAGAAGGAATTGCGCCGTGTACTGGAAGACCATTAACATGTTCGTGCGGTTTTTTTGTTGTACAAGTTTTATCTTATAGACTTTGTATACCTGTAACTTAAAATATATATTTTATATATGTATAGCATATATATGTATAGCAGTGACATGGAGGCCTGAGGTTATTTGAGATTTTTAAATTACATTTCAGTTCGACATAACCTTAAGGGAAGATATCGAGAGGAAACGTACACACCTTACATGAGTTCTGCTTAATGATTTCTCAGGCGCGTGTGACATGTACATTTGCAATTGGCCAGCGTGGTAGAGACCGGCCTTGTGACTCATCGTACTCAGGGGAGGCACGTGTCCGAGATTGTGGCAATGAACAATGATGATTATGTCGAAATAAAATTCCACTTTCAGTGAAACATAACTGACGTTGCTAGTTCACTAACGCTACACTAACGAAGTAATTGATTAGCGACAGCGAAACACAATGAATCATTAGCGCTCTTGAGTCTCTCAGTGTATTTGGTTCGTTTATTGATACTGATTATTAATCGGTACCAAAAACATACTGACGAGTTTAAACTGTTTAAAATCTGCCTTATTAAATAGTTCTGTACCATCATGTTGCATTGTACCTACAGCATGCTTCTTCCAGCTGCACCGCGCTGCGTCCATACTGCACAAGGATATGTAACATAAATATATCAGTCGCGGATTACAAAACAACTTTAGCTTAATTACATAGCAATAATATTAAAGTGATCATAATCTCTGGCGATACATGGTTATCTGATTCCAAAAAAATTTTTTTTTGTAAATCAGTCAGTAACATACTCGAGAAAAGATTAGCGAAACAAGTGAGTTGCTTAACGTATCGTAACGCAGCCTCACTCGCGATGTACAATTACGCTAATTTCACCGCACTCCGTCCTGTTTGTAGTAAGTTTATGCTAATGTCGCTTGCTCGCTGTGAGACTGAATTAATTATTATGAGCTACAGTTTCGTTATAAATCGCTACGCTCTCGTAAATATTAAATCTACGAAGTTATATCGTTGCGATGTGTTTCTTGTAGCAGGGAAATGTAAGAGGCAATTTAATAAAGGAGGGGTATGAGAGGAAGATCAGGTCAAGAGTAAGTCTGACGGATGAGCCTGTATGACGACCTTGATGAGAGTATGAGTGGCGGAAGATGTTTGTAAGCTCTCCCTACCCTTGTCTGACTATACTATAACTACTACTTCACTATAACTATAATCATCCTAATAAAGGTATGAAAATATATTTAATAGACTATACATAAACATTTTTATATTGATAATTTTCGAATCAACTTAAATTACTTTTGGTGTTTTGAAAAAACTGTACAGTCTATTTTACACTTTTTCAGCCAAAACAGCTTATTGTACATAAACAGCACAGCTAATACTCACAGCTATAATTTATTTTACACTTTTTCAGTCAAAAAGATATGTCGTATTTCGTTGCTTGTATCAAAACTAGCAGATTTTCTATCAAACCTTCATTCCTTTTTTAAACCTCATAGGGTGTCATTAGAAATCCTTGCTCAGTAAGTGGCTACGTTGTAAAAGGTACCAGGGTCCAAATTTCATGGTTCTAGCCAGTAAACTAGGCTTGCGATGAGCGGTGGTGGCGGTGAGTAGACTAGGCTATACGATGGTGAACCAGTAACTCAAAACATGCCTTATTATGTCTAAATATATAGATAAATATGTATATGTTATAGTATTTTTAATTACCGAAACTATAGGATTCTCTTACAGACCTCTGATAGCTGCAAAAACATGCGCAAAGCGTGAAATTGGATTGTTGAATTCCGACTGCAATGGTAACCGGACACTCGAGTTCCACAGAGCAGCGGTTCCACAACTGGCGCTATTTTATGGAAGCCACAAAACGTTAAAGTAAAGAATTAATAGATATTTTCAAGTGTTTGTTCTTTAAATAAATTTAATTATCTTTGGTCTCATTTTGAACAATTAAAAAACAAAATCATGTCATCTATTTGAATTTCTTATTTCTACCTTTGCTCTATGTTTTTCGATAAAATAATTAAAGATTCATAATAGTTTTGTATTTTTCTTTGAACATTGAAAATACGTAATTTAAATATGAACTCGAGCAGTAAATTATTTCAGTTCAGCGTCGCAAATATTTTTCAACCTGTAAAACGAGCTTAATAAAAAAAGATTGGGAACCGCTGCTTTGGCTTGAGCATGGACGCATTCTTGCTATAACATAAAAACTAACTACATGAAAGCTAATAATGCTACTATGCTCGGCACTCTCTCGTTGTGCTTAACTCGTTTAAAAAGCTTCTTAAAAGCACTGTAGAGTGCGCCGACACGGAGGCATAATACTTCCGTTTTAAATTTACGCACAGGAGACCCTTACTAATAAGCAGTAATCTCTCGGATATTTTGATTTCAGCTTCTCTCTGCAGTGTTGCTGGATTCAAATTAGGATACTCACATCTAACTTTACATAGTTACGTGTGTTTTATAAAATGAAAATTTAATATCACCCGTTATAACACTGAAGTAAAAGACCTATGAAGTGTGTAAGGTTTACCAATAAGCACATGACCATCGTAGAATAGGGGCTTAAACCTTTACATTATGAGAGAAGAACCGTACTCAACAGGAACAATACAATAAAAACAACCTTCCGTTCATAAATAAGACTCAGTAATCGTTTGACTGATATGACTGGCCTCGTGGTCGTGCGGTTAGAGCTGCCGACTGCAAGACCCGAGGTCGTGGATTCAATTCCCACCGATGACAAATATTTGTATCATGAACACATTTATCTTTTCTGTGTCTAGGTATATTAAAAATATCTATATAAATATTTTATCGTATGTATTTATGTATCTTTATCAGCTGTCCGGTTGTCGTAACACAGGCATTTAATCGTCTAATTTGTACTTAGCTAGTCGTCCGTGGAATTGTTCCAATTATTATTATTATTATAATATGACCGACGGAACGGCCTATCGGTCTGACAATTTTAAGAGCGACATCCTCAAAGAAGAATTGGATTCAATAAAAAACAAATGGCGATCCAACGGAGAAACAATCGGGAAATATTGGGAAGTAAAATACGGTTTCCGTTAAACAGATTAGCGTTTAAATTATCAATCGGCACCCGGGCGGCCCATCGATAACGTGCCCGACAAATGGGTACAAAAAGTTTAATTTCACCAGCCCATCGGATAGCGGATACGGAGCAGTCACACTCGTTTCAATCGCATTAATACACGCGTCCCGCTAACCGCGAGCTAACGAATACGAGCTTCGAGTAACGCACGACTTTTTTTTTATATTTCAGCCGAGCAAACAGGCAGCCCCGCCACCTGATGGTAAGTGGTCACCGACGCCTATGGTCGCTCGCAACATCCGAGGACTCGCCGGTGCGCTGTCGACTTTCGAGCTTATTTTGGCGTTGGCAACACCGTGAACAGAGTTGCTACGCTCCGCGGTGTGATGATGCAAGAAGATAGTAAACCGTTACTGCAATGTTATAAATAATAAAGAAAATAGATATGTGTTGATATGACGTGATTGACTTCTTGGTAGATCCTAAACTCTATCGGGGGTCGTGGGTTCGGTTTTAACCCGAGTTAATGAGTACTTTTAATTATGTATGTTCAGTGATTGGTTGTAATAAAAATATTACCGGTTACCATAACGCAGGTAGGTATTTAATTGCTTATTTAGAAACGACCTTGGAATGGTGCCAATTGTTATTTTTATTATTATCATCGTTTCAGCCCATAGACGCCTACGACTGAATGCTTAATCGCTTGTCGCTCGCCTCCTTGCGGTGCGACAAGCTGGTAATTCAATCAAATCGCAAATCCGCAAGAAATAAATGAAACGGCCAAAACTCGGCAACTCGGCCGATCGCGTTCGTTGACTAATTCACTTACTTGAACGGCCAAACTTTTTTCATTTGCCAATTCCCGCTAACAGCCCCCCCCCTCCCTCCCCTCCCGCCTCTCGCGACACTTCGAGATATCGATGTATGTTATGTGATTCTAAATTTCGTCAATCCCTTATTTGTTATCTGTTAGGAAAAAACAATGAATCAAAATTTTAACAAAATTCATTTTTCGTACGAAGTATTTTTTGTTTGGCCTTTTACGTGCTACCATTGGTTAATGATTTAATCTGACTACTGCTGGTTTGTTTTTCTTTAAATTTTTATGCCAATATTTATTTTTACCGGAAACTGATTCCAGGAACGTTATCCGCGAAGCAGAAACGCCCTTATTTATGGATTCACTGGATCCGTGCAAAAGCATATCCAATTTATATGAAACTCCACATACATATAACTTTTTTTAAGCAATTCTGTTTTATTTTTGGTTCCCTATAGAGAATTTGGCTGTGAAAAGAATAAAAAAACATTTTAATACAATATAAACCTAAAAATATATGTAATATTATTGTATTGTATATTATTATTGTAGAGATAATGTTGTATTAGAATTTATTTTGATACCACTGAAGCTAAATATATTATGTACGTTTATCAGCTCTCCGATCACTACAGCACAGGCTGTGTTTATGGTGTATGCACCGACACAAAATATTATTATTGTCTCGCCCTTGATAGAGCAGGCCGGCCCTAGAGCGGAAGTGACTACCATGTAATGAGAAACAAATAGATAGCAGCCACGTGACAGACAATCAAGTAAATGGAGGCTCTAATAGGCGAGGCCTACCGGACCGAGACGATGTTCCTTTAATTATCTTACATACGAATCTATCTTAACAGCTCTATGGAGCTGGAGAATACATAGAGCAGGCGTTTCATAGCGAACGAGTGGCTACAAGCGAGGTTAATATAATTTGTATTCATGATTAATATTTCATTGTTACAACGCTAAAATATGGCCGCACTTGTTAAGTTCTGTAGATAAGAATATTTACGCCGTTGCATTATGGTTATCGATAGCCTAGTAGCTTATATTTCAGTTCCCTATACAGAGAGTCTGGGATTCAATTCCGCACATGTATTGTTGATTTTACAAAGTCACGTGCGTTTTCAAATACATATGTATTAAATAAAAATATGTATTTTATCGCCCACCACGTGCGGTCGGACGAGTCAATTAGCTCACTGAATAATATCAGTAGCTGACATCGCCTTTGAGAAACGTGTACCAATAGGAATCAGTTACAGTGCGCTACACTTCGTCCTATAGGACTGCGCAGTTACACTAATTGCTCGTCACTTCCTTTGAAGGCTCGAGATGCATTGACAACTGCCATGGCTGCAGCATCCTCCAAATTTATAGCGTACTAGCTGTGCCCCGCGGTGATACCCGCGTAGGTTTGGATCTCATTCATATATCGGGATAAAAATAAAGACGAAATATAGATTGTACTAATAATTTTCTAGCATCTTTAAGTGTATCGATTTGTGCAAATAAAAGTCTTAATGTTTCCTTGTCTTTGAAAAATTATACTAAAACTAACCTATTGAGGGGTGGAAGCTCAATAATCAGTTGTGAACTTGTCTGAAAAGTTCACGTCAAAGTCTCTTGCGATATACAGTCGTTAGCTGTTTTGGGGACAAGGGCAAGCCTTCAAAAGGTACCGCGGTGCCTCGGGAGAGATACCGGGCTATGTGTTTTAACTCATTAAAACACCTCACTCATTAATTACTTATTTTTTTCCACCCTCTTATCGATCCACTGCTGGACCGGATCTCCTCTCATAGTGAGAGGGATTTAGGCCACAGTCTACTACGGTGGACAAGTGCGGATTGCTAGACTTCACACACCACAGCATATATTAATATATATTTTAT
>DWEM01002796.1:0-11546 GCA_018245935.1 Agara belti belti | reverse complement strand
GCATCAAAATCTGTTGTGTAGTTTTAAAGATCTAAGCATACAAAGGGACAGACAGCGGAAAGCGACTTTGTTTTATACTATGTTAGGAAGAAAGAGATGAAAACAAAATAGATACAAAAAAGCAAACGCACATAATATTGAATAACTTAACTTGAATTAACGTACTCCGCGTAGTGGATCGCAAACAATACATTTCAAGATAGTGCCAAGATCAAAAATACACTCTACTATATAACAGCCATATACTGTATTGGTATCATACTGTTATTTGTTAAGTTTACAAAGACTACTAATACTCTTCATACATACTAAAAACAGCGTATAAGGTAGTTCTACGTGTTTTCGATTCTGTAGTCACAAACCCGCGCATTATTCATGAGGCTATTTATTTGTATTGCTTACTTACCTGCCTTCGTCTCGGTTTTTGCGCTCGACCGCTTTCCGTGTGAAAACTGTAAAAACCATCTTGCCTACATCACCATTACTCGTCAGAAAAAATGACAATGTAAAAAAACAAATTTAAAAATTTTGAAACAATCCACGACGGTTCATGTGTAATTGAAAAGGCATAAAATAATTTAAAAAACCCCCACTTACATAATTTATGTGACGAGAGATAATTAGCGGAAAAATCAAGAAAATCCGCCGAGGGCTGCCGTCTCCGTTCCGTCGCGGGTAACAAAGAAAATCTAATTTTGATCAATTTGTTTCATGGTTGTGTTCATTCATTCATGTTGTACGCAGTGTCATTAATGGTCTACGGTCGTTTGAATGAAATTTGTCGAACGATCTCTATACAATTTGCATAGATTAATTATATTAGGTCTATTACTTTTACATTCCGTTTACTTTGACCTTTTCAAAATAATACTACATCTGATAACAAAAAACCACTTTGCTTATCATCATTAAGATAAAATTTATCAGAGCATTATAAATTTGCTACAATGATGCATCTGTAATGTTTAATAATAAGCGAAAGGAAAATGAATTGTACAATCAAACAAAGAGATAAAAAATAGGACAGAAAGAAATTGACAAGGAAAATGACATCTGCAAGGAAATGTTCTCAAGAATCACAGCGAGACAATTATCAGATAAAAACCGTAGGTAAAAGAAACTTATTATCCATTCAAAGACCACTTCATTTAAGTGCTCAGTATAAAAAAAATGTATTCTACGGTTCCAAATTTAAATTAAACAGAACAAACGGTTTTATCAGCTCTTTTTCAATTTATTATCTGCCTCGTTTAAAACGTTGGCATTTATCGTCGAAAAAATCTCCGTTTCTTCCATTAAATAGGAAATATGTTTTTTCATTATGATGACATAGGGAAGCTTTTTACCGTAATCAATTTGAAGCTACGGAAGCTTGACTGGTAGCATAAACCAGAGCGACTTCTATCCAAAGATAAAACTTATTACCTCCTAAACACGGAAGCACTGGTAAAAGCTTACTGTAAAAGTTCATTATTGTAAGGAGTTGACGGCGCCCGACGTTACTCAATTTTTCAAATCTTTTGAAATTTACAACTGCACCAAGGCTACGAGCGCACCGTGAAACATGTATTGTGGGTGATTAATTAATTTTACGATATCGCCACAACCGATAAGCTTTTTTTACTCGTAAATACCAGACAGCGCCAATCTCAGTTGCTAATTTTATGGTAGGACCTGGGTTGAACAGGAAAATAAAAGCGTTAAAGGTTATTCGCCTAAAGTATCTTCTACCTTTTTCCATATCATATGCTTCGTCCAATGGATACGACTGTTCATGATCTCGCCTGATGTTTCGGCAATGAAGAGGAAATTCGACTTTATGTTCTATGCATCAGAAAATATAATCGAATGTGTTGAAACCGGCAGAAACCAGCATTCATGCCTTCACGTTTAGAAGTATTGCAAACATTTTGCACGTCGGAATTGTGTTTGAATACAAATGTTTGTACTTTAACTGTTTCCGATACCACCTGTTTTATTATTATTAGTTAGCCAGGGTCTGAATTTATCTCCGTACGCCTAATTTTCTCTTTATTATTATTGGGAGAAGTTAACTTCCAAAGTTTACGGAAGTTTTCTTTAACGAAAATACTTGAACTAGGCCTCTTTTACTAACGATACGAAACAATATAATGTTTAAAATAATGTTGATACGTATTTAGCAATCAAACGTCATACTCTAGGTAACAAACGTTTTTACAAATAAGACACCACGGCGTGGACTAATACGGTAATGCATTTGGATACTAACTACATATATCTCAAATAAGAATATTTAAAACTTATGGCATCACTCACGTGTTCCTCCGTCCACTTCTTTGTTACAGTAAATTTTCTGAGAAATTGTGCAACGTAGAAACATTTACAAATACATAAAATTACAGTTCCCAGTACCTACTCATATAAAATTTAAGCCCTAAATCCACAACCAGTTGTGGGACATTAAAATGGTAGCAGCTACATGTATGAAAAATAGACTCAGCTGTGAGAAATAGTTAAAAATAAAAATAACTGCAATATTTCAAATTTGTTATTAACCAGCGCGATTGCTGCGGGGAGGAATTAAATCGGCACTTATCTCGCTGCAGTAAATTTAACTTAAGGGTGCACTTTCACGCTATCTTCGCCATGCATAAATATTATATTTTAGTGAAATATTAATCATTACCGAAGTAACAAATTAAAAGCTAAGCAAATATTTATAAGAAAACCTCTTTTCGTAAATACGCATTAAAAGTGTTTATAAATAAAGGTTTATTATGCAAATGTTCGAATACCCTCTAGAAATGTTCATGTAAATTGATTTAAGTAAAGGTATTTTTTTCCCATTTAGACTGACGAAATATCTCTGCTATTGCGTTACACATACTAAGTATATTAGTACCTACTTATTTATTGTCTATACTTCTATACTAATATTATAAAGAGGAAAGATTTGTATGTGTGCCTGTAACGAATAGGCTCAAAAACTACTGGACCGATTTTAAAAATTCTTTAACCATTTGAATCCTACATTATCACTGATTAACATAGGCTATTTTAATTACAGGAAAAATAAGGATCCTTACTAAAATGACAATAATGTAACCCAAGGTGGAAAAAATTTAGCCATAAAATGTCTTTCGCCGTATGTGCTGCGAAAACTATTGATCATAGAACAAAAAACTGTTCTACAATATTAAAGTTGATCAGTGATAATGTAGCATTCAAATAGTGAAAGAATTTTTAAAATCGGTCCAGTAGTTTTCGAGCCTATTCGTTACATGCACACATACAAATCTTTCCTCTTTATAATGTAAGTATAGATTATAACAATAAATGTTATATTAAAATAGTTAGCAATACATCGTCCAATCGGTACATTTCCATTATATTGCTCACTAAACGTTGGCCCGCCGTCCCCTTGGCCTCAGGTCTACCTATAAATCGTCGCGGATTTCGGTTCAGGCCTGCGTTAACTGCGCCGAGGCAATAGCCTGTCTACTCGTCGTCTGATTTACGTCACTCCCTGACGTCACGCGGGATATAAGATATTTCTCTGGACGTTCCGTGAAATATGGACATTTTGCGAGATAGTCGTCTGCCATTGACTACTTTTGCATCAAATTTTCATATAGTCAAGTTTTGTATGAACGTTGTCATTAATAGGCCACATGAAATTTATGTATCGTAATTTCATACCTTTAAAAGCAGCAGAACTAAATCTCTGCATCCCTACAAATACTTCACATATTCGCCTAAACCGAAAAATAAAAATGTACATCGCATCGATATTTTTCACTCTGTTCCGTCAAACAACAAATAAACACTTTGGCAGTGCAATTAATCAATGAAAGAGCTATGTGCGTTCGTAGCAAACATTGGTACTGCTGCTCGAATAATAAAAATAGAAATAAAAGATAGGATCTTTTGTTGCAGTGCCTCGATTCAATGCAGGAGTGCATTTTATAAAACAGCATTCATTATAAAATGAGAGAAGTATTTCCAATTCCATTGTAGAGCACTTCCCGTGAGAGTTTAGTGATCTATTCAATTGTCTATGATGACATGATTCACATAAAACAAATAAATAAACATAACATAACGTAACAAACAAATAAAACTAGTTTTTGCATTAGCGACAACAAGCATTTCTGTGTTTTTAATGATACAATTCTCTCATTATAAATATGCATTATTATTAGACACTCAAATAAGTAGTGCCGTTCATTTTTAAGTGATGGTTAATGGAAAAAAATCATAATGTTACCGTACAGCAGTCAACATCCACCTCAGACCACAGTCAAATAAACCTTGTTGGAGGCCATCCACACTGATTAAGGTCTCAAAGACAAATATCTCAACCACTGTACATATGTACATAAGAGTTAGATCATAAAGCCCAGCTAAGCTGTGATCAAATCCTCCACACCTCATTCACTTCCCTAGTTTCAAGCAAACCATTGACCAGTAGTGGGGTTAAAATCGTGATACATTATTCATATTGACAAAAATTGTACATAAAATGATTTGTTAGGTACTATAATTTCTTATTTTCAAAAATATGCATATACGGAGACTCGAAACAAGAAAATTGAAAATAATTTCTACAGAAATTATTTCTTTTGAACATTATATGGTACACACATACCGTGAGATTAAAAAGAGTAACAACAACGCTGAATCTTGAATGCTTTACATTTCTCCACTCTCTCCAGTCAGAGAGAAACCATTTTCTCTTCATTTTAAAACTACCTTTTTTTTTACTGCGCGCGTACGTTGATTTTATTTTTCATCTAGAAGCAAATGCTCTGGGTTAATTAAAGTGTGAAAGCTCAAGCTGCTAATTTTTATAAAAATATCACATACCTACTATTTAAAAAAGTGTACGTATAAATTAAACGAAAAACACTGAACGGTATTAATTAAAAACTAAATCATTTATGTATATTCTGAAAATATCATCATCACCATTGTGTCTGATTACAACGCCAGGCAGCCGAAAAACAACGCATCTGTTTGATTTGAATTAAAAAAATATAATGATAATATTGTCACCACAGAAATTCGGTCTGAAACCCGGCACGAATATAAATAACACTGAATACTAAGTTCGATCATTATTGGTATATATTGATACTACATTTGTCAAGCTGAAATAAAATAATGAACAAATGTTTGAACGAAATATTTTATCATGTGTCGCCGCTCTAATGGGTTCCGCTAGAGCGGGAAAACCTTGATCTCATTAAATATCAAACCCCAATAGTAGGTATGCTATCTAAATATTAAGTTGTTTGATAAATATTCGTTGAATATTTCAATCAAGCTCACGTAAAGCATATAGAACATTTAATACCGAAGGTTAAAAACCAAGAAACAAACAACGAATCCTGATCGCTTTAAATGTAACATCTGTTGACGAGCAACTAATTTGTTAAGAGGATTAAAAGTTTGGGGATCATCAGAGCACTGAAATGTTATATAAATTCGGGTCATTAGCGTTCATTCGTTGAGAATTAATCTGTCCATTCAGTTTTATATAAGTAGGTTCGTAATTAACTGAATAGGGAGATCATAAAAGTTACACACCATACAATTTTAAAACGCTTAAAACGTGAAAAGTGAACAAGTTCGTAACAATATTAAACACTTTGCCTATAAATTGCTCTAATAATTCACACATATTTGCTTAGTTTTCAAGAGATTTTTATCTGAGGGTTACTCTCACTAAGTCTATGTCCTACGTGAGCGATTTCGTTGCGAACTCGAAGCGGAGCGGCGCGATGCGGCGGTTTTGTCCTACGTGCACGCGAATTGTCGCGGGACTACCGCCTTCTGTCAGTTGTCTTTCTGTGTTTCTTATGACAGGACACAAAGTAATATGGCAGCACATAAAGCGATACTTTTAGATGATTCATAACTGAAATATCAAATACTGAAGAATTATGTCCGTCAAAGAAGTGAAACTAATACCTATTATGTATTTAGAAATACATTGTTTACTAATGACAAACGCAATCGACTGACAAGAGTGACAGACATGACAACCGCCGCCGCGTCTATTCGCGCGAAAAAATCAAACCAATTGATCGCGTTCGCTTCGCTTCGCGTCGCGCCGCTCCCACTCCGTGTCCGTATTGGTCACGTAGGACACTTCGATTGACCCATTCCGCATGCGTCTGAATGGGGAGCATCGCTATCAATCAGCGAACACGAATTCATGTGACACTTATGTTCAACGTTAGATCGCACACCCATGTGTGGTTAATGCTGAGGACTAAGTTAACACTCTTCGAACTGTATCACAACAGGGTAGGTATAATGTTAAGCGGAAGAAATAGGTGCAGGCGCAGTACTCATTACACAAAAGCTTCTGTCACCAAAATTTTTATTTCGCGTTCGTTTTACATCGATCACTGACAATGAAGCGCGACGTCAAAATAGCGAAACTGCAAAAAGACAATAAATTAACATGTAATATAAAAGATGTTAAAAATGTATTTCTTACAACATAAAAATTATAAGACAAAAAATATAATTTAAAATCGTTTGTGTTATGAACGCAGTTGTAGAACGAGTTACAGAACAAAATAAGTAAAGTGATGATAAATTAATCTCGGGTAAATTCCTCCGGATTCTTCAAAAACATAGCATTCTCGCCAAATTCATATATGTAGTACCGTGACTCTTTCCTGAAGAGTACTTTCAAGACTGACTGTGCATTCGTTGCTCAGAATACTTTGGTATTACAAGTACCCATTGAAGACGTTCATCACTTACCATCACACCACCAAAGACTGCCCGACTTTTTAACAGTTTCATACGTGAAAAAATCTCGCCAATTATACAACAAGTATTTATGGAAAAATATTAAATTTGAATAACCCGCTGAACAGTCTGAACTCGGAAGACAAGACAACGGTTGACGAACGAACTAATTTGTAAAGGACATTAAAAGCTTTGCGATTCAGATCTTGATGTAAATTTAGGCCATTAGCGCCGTAACACTGCTCCGAGCCCGGAAAAGGTTCAAATAACTAAACTTTATTTCCCAAGTCCTTTACGACGTACGAGCGTTGCTCTCAAATGGTGATGATAACTTTGTTGACTCTAGGTTTCAAATTTCAAATGTATGCTTTTGAAACAGAATGACGAAAAGCACTGTCTAAAAATAAACCAACTCACAGTAATAATTATGCACATTGGCTCTTAAAGTGAAAAAGGAAAGTGACCATCAGTTATTTATGGTAGTTGCAAGAAGGTACAGCACCAAATTAGATTATATTTTATGACTAGGGAAGAGTTCGAGTCGTTTCCTAAGACACCAGTACAACACGCACAACAGTAAATTTAGAGTAACGTCAGTATTACCCGAAAAAAATAAAAATCGAATTCTTTGATGTGCCTTTAATTATTATAAGGAAATTGTTGTCGGTATAAAAACACACAACATTTTGTCAACGGCATAAATAATGAATAAAATATTAACATACATAATATTTACGCCTGCAATAAATTAAATTACCTCTTGTAAGATAAGGATGGAGATACCTGTTGTTAAGTGTGGAGATATTCATATCACACGACTACGCATTTTTTTCATGTGCGGAGTTCACCGTGGCTTTTATTTTATCGTGAGTGGGACTGAGCGATTTGACAAAGCTCAACCAGCTAAAATATCGTAGTGTAGCGTATGCCATTCGTCGTAACCATAAATACACTTTCTCATTCTTCCGCCGTCCAGACAACGGCAATACCTCAAAAGGACCTCGATTCGTTGATGGGTTTAAGCTGGAGATCTGCCGTCCAGACTGCTTTTGAGAGGTGCGCGGGAGATGTATAGCCAGAACGATAGACACCCACGGGTCCCCTACCTCAGCCTCGATTATGAGGATTGGGGGATATCGTGGTCTATCTAAGTACTGGACAAAACTTAACCTCCACAACCGCGGGTACCCGCAAAATGAAGCAATGCCAACATAGCTAATATCAGTATATTAAGTCGTGTCGGCCAGTTAGGTACTTACATGCAATGTTAAAAATACACTGATAAATGAAAATCGGAAACCTACAAAGGGACTTTTCGATAACTAATCTGTTATGACTCTTATCTATTCAATCCGATCATATTACCTTATCTGTGATAAAACTATATCTATTTAAGTAATTATTTTTTATAATAGATACGTTTAAAGATTATCTTACCGCCTTAGCATAGGTGGTCTATAGTTGATATATGGACTTAAGGACCAATCACGTACATGAACAAACTTGTGTTTATTTATAGGTACGCAACGTAAACGTAATCAATAATCAAATATTTCACCCTAGTAAAGAATATTCAATTAAAGATAACAATTTACTTACACTTCTTGTTCAATCTGGGCCAGTAGGTATCTATTGCAACGCGTGACTATGACTGACTAGAGTAAATATTTATATTCCAGTGACTAATATGTATGTGTCAGAGTCTACCAGGGTAACTCCTTTGGGCTAGGTACTTTAGGTACGGAGTTTGCTAAAAAAACAAATAATGTGTTACAATAAACGGCGTGCATGTATGAAGAGTATGCCAACGGTATGTCCTTAACACAAACACAATTACACAAAATAACGAACTTAGAACTGATAATTCAATTCAACATTCAGAGTTTATATGAAAATCCATTGTAACCAGCACTTATTTAAGTACACAGAACTCATTACAAATTTCTGTACCTAAGCATTGCCATTTATGACCGTTACAATCTTTTTTACTGAATAAAAAAACAGAAACTTTTACCTCGACTGGCAATAAATAAAAAGGGCGCTCCCGTTTTAAAGGTTAAGACTCAAAAGCAAGAAATGTTGGAATGAACTTGTGCGAGAAAATTTTCTGAATAATTTTAGTCCCTTGTAGCAGTAAACCATAAATAGGACAAAATTGTACTTTGCCATGCGAACACGAAATAAAAGATTCTGCGAACATAAATGTTATTGAAAATTTGTGATGTAGTCTTTAAATGAAATGAAAATATGCTCATCAGACCTATACGGTCATCACCATTGAAGGCTCTACTGTGCCTACCGAGGATGTTGTACACACCCAAAAATAAATAGTACCTACATAACATATTAGAACTTTTCCTACAAGTACATGGACTTTGTGGTAGGCAGAAGTTACACGTTATTCCGAAGTGTTATGGTGGTAACAATAGTAAAACACGTTATCTGCGAAACTACTATCTTATTACATTGTTAACTACTTAACTTTTCATGATAAACAAGGAAAAGTAGTAGGAACATGGCAAAGAAACCCTTCCCTCCGTAACATGTAAATAATCTTTCTTTTGAAAATAAAATAATGTCATCATAGTAATACGCACATTACAGGGATTGTCTGTACTTTTCTCCCTGAATATTGGGATCGGAATGCCCTAGTAAGCTAACGATTGTAAATTGTCGTGTACACTTATGGTATTTTTTTGCTGGTGTACAAACTAACAGTACACATAAATAAATAAATACATACAAAATTTAATATACATTTTATTTTATTACTTTTATGTACCCGGTAGTTGACAAATATTACGGGTAGCATTAACAACAGCATTATTAATGGACACGTGATTTAATTTCACGTTATTAAATTTGCAACGTTATAATATCTTGCACAGTAACAATAGTGTAATATTTTAATTGAAACCCAAGTCGCGGCGCCAACATTAAGATAATAAAACTTCTGCACGCTACTTACTTTATTAATATTTTAATAAAACTTTTTATAATAGAAAAATCTTAGCTTATTTGTTCACTTTAACACATTTTTTCACTTTAACACATTTGTTCACTTTAACACATTTGTTCACTGTAATAAAATTGCAAACGCATCTAATTGTTATTATGAGAGTTATGAGGATTGTTATTAAAACGCTTATATTCGTTCCCTTGTATGTGTGTATGTGTGTGTGTGTGAGTGTTTGTGTGTGTGTGTGTGTGTGTGTGTATGTGTGTATTTTTGAATGGTTATCTATAAACTTTTCTAATTTCGGCGCATCAATTTGATTTGAAGACAACAATACACTGATTTACTGACGAAGATCTATTAATGGAGCCTAGTGCTAAATACATACATATGTAAGTAACAGAATTGAAACATTCATCAAACGCAAGCAAAACTTCCAATCAACGTGAACATACAATGATAAGAACTATAACTTGGGTCGTACTGAATACAGTACGAGTTATATTGTACGAAGTAAGACAGATACAAATGTTGAATTTTATAAGGAAATATCAGGTTTCATTGGTGAAAGGACAGGACAAAGGATATGTCTGTGTTATAGGCTTTGTTGCGTGGGACACTCGGGACTTCGCGTTGTCAGTTAAATTGTACGTTATATCGGTTTTGTGTCCATGTTGAAGACAAAAATGATAATTAAATTGTTACAAAAAATCATAATAAATACGGTTACTATTGCTTAGTTCTTTTTGAAGAAAGGACTAAACTAATTGTACATGCGGAGCGTATAAACTAATTATATACTCCACGTGAACTGAACTGCTAACTATAAGCTGGATGTAAGGAAATAAGAAGTATTGAAATTCCCCAAACAATTTTCAACTGGGAAGTAACCACGATATTGGGAATTCAGCTTCATTCCCTTAAACGGAAGCCACCTGCCGTCAAAGTTTCATCTTGCGTCGCGTTTGATTCAGAATGGGGTCTGATTAGATACTTGTTCGTGCCAAAGTTCAACTGAATGTGTGCTGTGATAGGATTTCGAGAAGTTTTACGTAATGTGAAGAGTCAACTTAAGCATTGAATTTTTACATGATAATTCATCTCAAATATGCTCTCGCTCTAGCCATAATATGCAAATACATAAACATTTTTATCGTATATACGAACTGACATATATTTCTTATATCCAATTAAATATTGTTATATATATTAATAACCCATTTATTATGGTACATTTAGCATTACAATATTCAGCTGAGTTTATACTTGCATACTCTATTCAAAGCATTTGAAAGATATGTAGGTACATACATACCTATATTCATTACTGACAAGTATCTACTTATCACACACTAATGTGTTTCCAAATGTATTCTGTTTATAGGAACCGAACAGTACGTTCAAGTACCGTAAAAAGATACACCAAAACCTACGCGTTCAGATAAGCCGTCTGTCGTCATTGTCGCCGCGTGCATAGCGGATTTGAATTAGAATGGATCTCATTAGATCGCCGCGTTCGGGTTGCGGTTCTGGGTGGCACATGTGCCGTCCGACTTTTGTTATGTACCCATATATTATTTATCCATACATACTCGTATAAATAAAATTGAAATGTCTGTCTGTGATTTCAAAATAACTATATTTTCTTATGTGTTTCACTTTAGCTATTTACACGATTCTAAAGCACAAACTTTTTTAAATTATCGCCTGTCCGTCTGTTTTTCTGTTTGTCCGGGCTAATCACGGGCACGGCTGAGCCGATTTTAATGGGACTTTCACTAGAAGATAATAGAGGTTATGGGACAAGATATTGGTTACTTTTTATGCCGACGTTTCCACG
>DWEM01002795.1:0-11547 GCA_018245935.1 Agara belti belti | reverse complement strand
TGAACCCAGGACCCCCCGATCGGCAGTCGCGCTAGCAACCGCTCGACCAACGAGGCAGTCAATAATTATTATTAATGTAATATTACACATTTTTCTGAAAGTTCTGAACGTATCTTTCGCGAGATCTATGAAAAAATAAGTCCACACTCTAAGACAGAGTATAAGCAGTGTCAATTCATTGTCATTGTTGTAGTCGAATTTTGAAAATTATTGCGTATTGTTTTTAACATTCCTCACTAATGTGACTTCTTAACTATATTGCATCTCCACATCACCATTTTGAGTCAATAACAATAAAATAGTTTAATAAAATAAAAAACGCTTAATAAATTGGGCGTATAAATTATGCAACATTCTACTAGCGTCTACGAAGATATTTTAAAATCGTTTAGGATGGTATTTTAAAAACGTTCGAGAAAGTATTTTAAAACATAACAAACACCTTCATTATATCAACACAATACATCTCAATTATTTTTAAACGTGATTACAATCTGTTTTAAAATACTTCGGAATTTTAGCTTATCAAGTTAGTAATTGAAAGAGTTTGACACATTAAACTATGTAACCATTAAAATTAAACAATCAAGATTAACAAATTAAAGAAATTATGACAAATGCATTATAATAATGAAATAGTAATAAATTAATAATAATCGTAACAATATATCAAAATAAAACCAAGACAACATTTATTTATTTATTTATTTATAAAGAAAACCATACAGGGTGACCTAATTTAAAATATCAATCAATATCAAGTTTATCATATTATAGAAGTGATGACAAATAAATAATTACAATTAAAATTTGTAATGAATTATTAATCGGAACAAAGCTTAAACATTTAATAAAGGAACAATAAGGAAGAACAGAAATAGTAGGGGTTATTATTTTGTTCTTAGTGTTGCGCCACTGGACGTCGGCGCGGCGCAGACCGACGATATATTTACGAGGCTAATAATGGATGATTTCGCCCATTAACTGCAACGCGATGTTCTTAAATCTCGCTAATTGTTCATTATAAATCAGAGGGCAACGATCGGTTTGCATTGATTTAGCGCACTAAGTACTTTTACTAATTAGTCAATTGTTAGGAGACATTATTTTTGGATGCGACAGTGATTGATTATTAATGGCATTTCACAAGCCATTTTAATCCGTCGGGGATTGAATCATGGAAAAGATAATGCACTGCCTGTTTATGCTTTACCAGTAGCATAAATAAAAATTTCCGTTTTATAATTTCAGACCGAACGAATTTGCAAAAACCCATGTTCCGCTCATAAGGAGCAGATTTTCTAAAAACCCATTCTATGTTAGTTCTTCCGCCCTCAAAGTAATCCACTGTCCAAATTTGACATTGCTTGCTTCAGTACGTAGGCTATACTCTACGATGTTAAATTAATCAAACAATCAGGACATTAATGTTTCATAATAGGCGTAGATAACACCGGGTCTTCCAAATTGTTACAGAATATTAATTTAAAGAGTATTAACACTAAGATTACTACTTTTAAAATATAACCCGTATGGGGATGAAATGGGGATTGTAATGTATAATTTTAACTGCACAGGAACGACGTCGAGTTAATTGCTAGCTACTTCTAAAAATGAAAATGTCACTCCTGTCTATCAAATATCTATCTTTATCTTTTGATAACATCAAAGATGCGATAAATAAACATCATAACAATCTATTACATCAAATATCAAACGTTAAGGCGCAGTTAAAATTAGTGATAGTGTATCTAATTTATAACAACACTCGAGCCTTCGTCGCTGGTGATTAGAAAGTAACGAGTGAATTGCTCTTATAAGTGTCGGCTTGTAAGGAAACTGCTTCATAGAAGACAGATAAAGAAGACAAAAATGAAATACACGTAATAGTACACGGTGACGTACTAGATCAAAACCTCTTTAATTTGGGCTATTAACTATTTTTTTTTCAACCCTTTTATTAATCGTTGGAAAAGCAGGAAAGGGGTCTCCCGTCATCTGTGAGTAGGTTTTAAGCTCCATAATCTGCCACCCATAAGTGCAGATTCTTAGACTAAGAACGAACAAAATAGTAACAAAAAGATTAGGTTCTGCGCTGCATACATTTTATTTTATGTCTGGTTTTATAGCACAGGTTTATATCGGGTTGCTGAGATAAAGATAAGAAAACGAAAACTAAAACGTGAACCGGCAATAGTAAAATAAAATCCGTTATTTGATATCCAATACATAAAATGCTACCTTTACATAGTTACTTAATCCTTACCGTTACCTAATCTTAGTACTTACATTTACCTCATATCAGAACTTAGCTTTATCTGTGGTAGAAAAACGATTGTTGGTGTCAACCAACCTGAGACCTGAGACAGAACGTAGATTGTCAAAATTGACCCCTATGGTGACTATATTACACGTCGGATGACAAAACAGCTGAGCTTTTTCCAGGTCTAAGACATATGTAAAGTTTACAGTACTCGTTATGTACTTAGGAAAATCTTTTATCGTTTTAATCCATTCTCGGGCAGACAGGTCTGAAAGACGCAGCACATGGACCGTTTTACGACGCCGTTGTAAAAGTATATGTCGTCTTAAATGAGACATAAACAGAGGGACGTGTAAACGTATGTCTCACATTTATTTTATTAGCGTCATTAATTCCTACGCCTTTGTCGCGGCCAAAAGAGCCGTGGCCGCGCAACTGGTACTCGCTCAATCAGTCGAGATCTATTATTCGTGGTTTCATTAGGCACGCCTGAGAATTGTTTTAAATAAATTATAATTAGAAAACATCGCTCGTAACTACGCCTTTTGTAGAGCTATGTAACAAAGCTGTGAAAGTCGTCATATAACGATATAAAGGCATAACCACATTGTACTAACGCGTACAGCAAAGCGATAGGTTAAACGCATTGATATGTGGACGCAATAATTAGAAATCACGCGACACGTTTCGAACTTAACACTGGCGAGTCTGATTGATTGTTCGTTTAGTAAGACATTGATTGATTCGACAAATAAAACTGGAGCTGTTAAGTAATTTATAAGTGCTTTGTAAGATTAAAATACTGATGTACTGTTTGTTTTGTTTTTATGTATATATAATTTGGGAGATCAATATATATAGAGGCGATTGGGGATATATATATATATATAGCCTATATATATATATATATATATATATATATATTTTAAGATTTAATTAATAAAGTTAGTAAAATACAATACAATTTAAAAGCCATTATAATTGTGTTTGTTTCCACCAGACTTGAGCAGCATAGAAATAAGTGCGATTAATCTAGAGGATTGTTTCGTAAACGATAGTATCGTAAATATTTATTCAAACTACATATTTCTGATTTAGTTTGATGCATTGTCGGCAATACCTTAAAATTTCTAACGATGTTGTTATAAAATAATTTTAAACCTATTTAAGTAGCCATTTGTGTTAAATATTTACGTGTTTGAAAACTGAACAATTACTGAATTACCTAAATATTTCATGTGTATATTATAATTTGTATGTAATTATTCTCAGTATAATAATTATTAGAAATTACTTTAGCAATAATATCGAGATTTTTATTTAATTGATACTGTCACGGGAACGGAAAATATTACGCTAATTTATCTGATTAATACATTTTTATCAAATTAATTCTCGAATAAATTAATTTTGATTACGTTTCAAATACGTCTACCGCCCACGTGTTCATGGTTTTTATGTCTTCATATTAATTTTTATGTACCGTAAAAATGTTTATTTATATCTCTATCACCTACGGCAATTTAAGAAAGTGTTCTGACAGTTTGTTTAGTAAGTGTTACATTATGTGTGCTTAAGATGGGTCAAGTATACAGTTGCAGGAATGTTTTACAACTTTATAGTATAAAACCAATAAAGAATTATATTCTTACTTTTAACTTTGATTGACTTCTTGGAAGAGTAGTTGGAGAACGTGATTGCTTAACAGGAGGACGAGGAAAAATTTATTTATTTCAATTAATTCTTCGTCAATATCGAACCAAGGAAGTAATGTTATTACAGTACCCTACGATTTCCCATATTACATTACACAGGGGATTGAAACATAAAAACTTTGAGTACCTCTTCACATTTAGTGCGTAACAATGAAAACCGCAAATAATTACGAGCGACGTAGAGCCTTATTCATTAAACTCATAATAATTCTTTGTTTAAAATAATTAAGTACTAATTAGTGCCCTTCCGATTTGTTTTTGAGCTCCTTCTTCTCTTGATAATTTTACCCTTTGTTAATACGTTCAGTACTGTTATTATAGGTATTTTATATTATACTAGCTTTTGTCCGCGACTTAGTCCCGCGCATATATTATTATACAAATGTTATTATACATATAAACCTTCCTCGTCAATCACTCTATTAAAAAAAACCGCATCAAAATCCGTTGCGTAGTTTTAAAGATTTAAGCATACATAAGGACATAGGGACAGAGAAAGCGATTTTGTTTTATACTATGTAGTGATTACTTGCACAAATATATGTACAGTTTTATTTATACTTTGTATATGCTATCGATGTCAAATCGAAGCTTTACGAATGCGGTTGACTATCGCGCTAGCTGGTCGGTGGCGTGTTGTTTCACGTTTCACGAACTAAATTCGATCAGACAGAGCGTGAGCTTCAAGAGCTGAGCTTGAAATACAAAAATGTCAACGTTACCACGGGAATATCAACAATGCAGCATTTCGAATCTGTTCGCAAACACGAAGCTCTACCCATGTCTGGTTACATTTATGTGGCAATTGTTTTTTAAATCCACGAATGTTTTGAATCATATAGATAGAGTATTACAATAGGTTTATCAGCAATCCGGTTACCATAACACAGGTTCAATTGCCTAATTTGGAATCGGATAGCCGTGTGCGGAATTGTCTCAAGTTATTATTATTATTGATATTTTATGAGTTAGTACTCACAGGTGTCAGTATTAATTGGTATATCGTCATATCGTCGATATTTCTGTCCCATTCTTTCTAGGCGCGAAGTAAATTTATCGATGTTTTTGAATAGAATATTAGAATAATCTAATTTAAACTTATTACAATATTAGCAAATTCTGCTTAGACGATTTCAAGCAACTTTGATTTAACAAAAATGTTGTATTTATCCAGCGAAATTCGTCGTAAAATGTTGGAAGCTTCTAGAAATTCTGACTAATTCTAATCAAGAGGTCACTCATCTTTCTAAATGTAACACTAATTTATATAATTAGACTTCAATTAGTTTGTCGCAAGTGAGCTTAAAACATTTTTTATTTTATTCAAGTATTAGCATTTGGCGTGATATAAGCAAATTAAACTTAGGAATTTCTATTACTCTTCGACGAGCTGTTCGTTATTTGTCAATTTTTATTTATCCAACATACTTCAACTTTTGTACATATACATTACATTATATAAAAATGTTTTATATATATTGGATATAAGACTCCCCTCAATGAGAGCTATCCCACTTGTTCTTAGACTATCGCTTTTAGATTTTTCTGTCGACTTCCACATATGATCCATCTGACTAAAAATGTTTTCTAGGTTATGTTTATGTACAGATAAGTGGTTTAAGCGAAATTGTTATTTAGACGTGCCTATTGAAATTGAAAATTTAATGAAAATGTTAGTCTTTTATTTTCCACTTGCGTTGCAGTCGCATGTCCAGTTAACGTTATTGTGGACTTTTGCGGCGAATTTTTCAGCACTTTTACGTATGGAAAATTCAGATTGTCGACAAACATGACCCAAGGCGAGTGACACGCGACTTAGGTGAACGACCTTGATGTGAGCAAGCTTTAACATAAATCCAAGAAATAATTTATTTTTATTGTTTTACTACAATTGTTTTTCACCTTGTATGTTCTGGCGCAAACGCTACATTTCCGTGGTTACTTAAACTTACATACCACCTACCAAGTTAGTTGATGTACTCGGTCGTTAAATATTATACGAAAATCAAGTTTTCGCTTGAGGTATCGCGGTTCGAATCCTATTACGGTTGAATTTAAAATATATGTGTTGTTGTAAACATCGATAGAAAACCAACACCAATTACAATTCTGCATATTATTTCGTCGACAAACCCTCAGACGGGCAGCATGGTACATCAAGACGTTAACGCTTTTCTTTACGAGTGTCTCGAATAAACTGTGAACATGTCCAACCATCTAGCAGATATTTTCTTTGATGTAATCCAAAAGTACTTAACAATTTGCAAAAGTAACACAAATAAAATGTTACTTGTTTGAATTACACTTTTTTCATTTCTTAACATTTTCATGTGGACCCTGCACAATATCCTTGTATATTATAAAAATATGCCACTTCCTATCCAACAATCTAAATATCAACGTCACGTCTCTGTCATTCATAATCTTTACCATTCAAAAAAAGTAATATATTACAGTGAACCCATTGTTAACCCCGCTGCACCTATTTTCCCATACATTATCGCACATTATTGCAGAAGAATGCATTATCCTTTCATTCTGATGTGGTTAATGACGTTGAAAAATAAGCCCGGCTTAGCGAACGAGCCTGATCTAAGGCACATTGCACACACGGCGTTTCTTATTTCACGCTTAATATGTTTTCATTGTCCAAATAACTTCAATGCATTGCAAGATTCTAAGCGGTCTAAAGATACTTCTGGTTGCGTTAACCAAATAATAAAATTCAACCAAAATGTTAATTTTCAATAACTAAATATGTATATGAAATATTTCGATAGTAAAATAAATATGCAAAATAACAGTCTGGACTGCTGTTGAGCTTTCGTTTTCAAGCACTAGATGTTAAGCTACACTTCATATATTATTTCTTTAAAGAAAACGTGAATAGGCTGTTTCTAGGTACGTGCGGTCCATTGTATCTAGGCTTCCCATCACATCGTAACATATTTCTTTACACTTACATGTGAGTAAAAAATGTAATAAATAGCTAATCAATATACCTGTCTGTTATTTATTGCAATAATACGAACGGTACGACAAACTGCCATGTGCAGCAAAGCCCTAACCGTGTAAGCCCTACCTTAATAGAGAGGGGTTACTTACTGATGTATTGTGCCTCATATTTTTTTCTTATAACCGACTGTAATGCTGACTTTTCATAAGGAATATACCTGTTTATTAGATTTCTAGGGCTTATTTTATTTTCGAGAAAAGCAAATAATAAGAAGGCAGTACACAAATGTCTTCTACTAAGTTTTAGAAACATTGTGGTTAGATCACATTAGGATGTAAGTGATATTTCGGAATTAAATGAAATCAACGGTCACTTTTCTAGAGTAAACGGACATAACTACTCTTGCTATGCTTTTGCTTTTATTATGTACCATATAATAGACAAATTGTACTGGGTACTATAGCAGTTGGTCCAAAACGAACTTGGTTCGAATTCACGACCTCCGGTTTTGCATTCACTATCTTTAACCACTGAACCACGACAATTACTAATGTCTCACTTTATATTGAGGCAATAATAATTGGAAGTACTATTACTAAGTGTATTGCAAATGCTGCTAGAGTGGTGGTAAGGGCAGAAAATATTACTTATAGGACATAAATTATTGTGCCGCCGACAAAGCATCTACGAATCAGTGTATCCTTTGCGTGCGCTTCCTTTTTGTGAAAAATGTTCGCGTCTAGTACTCTTTCCGTACTTTATCCTGTGACAGGTCCCTGTTTCCCCTTTGCGCTTATTAAACGTCAAGACATGTCTTTGTATTGTATCCACATTGCAAGCGCACTAGCGCCGCCCGCGGACATCCGCCGAACGTTTGAGTCTGCTCTCATCTGCTTTAATTAAACTTTTGTATCGTACAAATGTGGGTACATTTTTAACAATGTCCTAATTTTTCCTACGAATGTTTTTCTACCCTTTTATTGTTTCACTGCTGGACACAGGTCTACTCTCATAGTCAGGGCTTTAGGCCTTTTAGTCTACCACGCTGGTCAATTGCGGATTGGCAGATTTCACATACCTCGGAAACATTAATTACTTCGAATACTTACGACCAATGGGATTCTAAGAGTAAATACACACTGGGGTATGTACCTACATCGAACCTTCAATGAAATATAATTATGAATAGCTACAACTCTTAACGAATTATCGCCAGCTCGAAGCTTAATGGTATTGCAGGGGAGCGTCGGGCGACGCACTCGATGTCATCCATTATAACTGCAGACTTATTCTCTTTGTTGTTTTTTTTATTCATTTCGGTACGAAACTTTTTAAAATGTTAGTGCTTTCACTATAGTCTGATAGGACTGAAGCTCGCTGAGTGTATCGCGACCGTTTAGAAATCATTACTTTTTGTATGGCAATAAACGAAAATACCTTACGTGTCAAAAATCATTATTTATGTCAAGCGTATTGAATACGATTGTATACTTCCATTACATATAACAAAATGTAATAAAACGATAAGCTTATGACAACCATTTCGAAGGTTTCACCAATATATAATAAGTTTTCGTAGCAGTAAATTGTCCCAGAATAAGGGTGCCAAAGACGTTGCGTACACATTGCCAAGAGCTGCATTCATTAACTAATGTATAGACTTTCAAAATATTTGCACATAAATTTCGCTTAAGGGAAAAAAGTTGGGTGAAAGAAGTCAAGAGAGTAATGAATGATTAGGGAATCCATTCTAATGGAAGTGGAATATGATGTAGTGGGTTAGGTGAATTCTTGGAGTCTTTTATTCTTTTAGAAGCCATTTAATAGTGATTTGCTTTTTAGTAGATAAACTAAACTTTGAATTCGGATAAATAAAACCTTCCTCGCTTATCTCCAGAGGTGCTAGAACTACCTTTTCAAGTTTCATCTGCTTAACTCCGTCTCTTAATCTATTTCAATTGCTAAATCGGTAGAGCATAAATTGGACGATAATTCCATGGGACATAAAAGATAAATAGTAAAATCTTTTTATAGTCCCATAACTAAGAACCTTTCAAATTTAGCGCAAAGCCTGATGACTTCAGAAACTTCAGTTTTTACAACAGTTTTTAAAACCGGGAAACTTTGTTTGCTTATCTTAGCTCCATTACAAGCGGTTAAAGTGATCTTTGGAGTCAAAGATTTTTTGAAGCGTGGAAATATTTTACGTACTTTTATTCAGAGCCAAATCATTATTCCGTCTAATCTTAGCACCATTCCTCATGAAGTGGAGTTAAATGGTTCCGTCACAAGCACAAAGACAAACTCGAAACGCGGTTTTAACTTAGATAAAGTCGTTTAGAGTGCACATTTTAAAACTACATTAATAACCTGCAAGAACGAGTAGGAGAGACAATCTGAACTCAAAAGTTGAGGTTTGTGTAAAGTCGATCTGGAAACGTTATCTGATTTTTTTTAATATTTGCGTTCTCAAATGTGTATACAATATCAATTGGATTTGGTTAACAGTGGCCAATTTAAGGATTTAACATTTTTAAAGATATTTAACATGAAGATGCTACAATACAATTTGTGTTTCAATTTATATTGAAAGACCTACTTTTATCATTGGGAAATAACTATGTCCAATGATGGAATAATAGGCGCTAATGTGATTAAAACATTGGAACACAGATCTTTTGTAGCAAATATAACTCTGTCTTACTGATTAAGTCATTTACCATCGATTTGAGAATTAAAGCCTTTACACCGTTGTTGTATCCAATGTGTGCTTATTATATATATTTAGGACGCTTCCAGTTTTTAATACCGTCAGCATTATTGCAGTACAGAGCAAGTGCAATATCTCCGGTTGTCTCGGTGGTGTCACTTCTGTTGCGTTGTCATGTGAAGCTTCCTTGTTAGCCGCTTTGCCTTCTGCGCCTTCCAGTCTATCTATGAAACTATTCTCATTTATTCTTGAGCGTAATGTTTCGTGGCCGTGTGCCCAGCCGCGGCAAGCTTCAGCAATATTTTTCCTGAAAATTTTCGTAATGTTACGAAATCTTATTAAGTAAGCTATTTTCAAAATGTTCTTAAGTTGCGAAGCATTTTAATTGATTCTATGACAATGTTGATTGACTTTCCGCTTTAGGTAGTTACTCAGCTTGATGAGTCGTAATTTCGTATGTTATCTTATATGCATTGTTATAAGTATTTTCTTATAAACACGCGTATTCAGTCTTAGTAACCCTAGTGTAGTTTGATGCTATACTGTTTAATTTTTTTTAATTGCCAATTATTCTTCTCAGAATTTTAAAAGTAAAATGTGTATCATGACATAGATTGGATTTGATTACAGATTGGCGTAATAAGACTCCCGTATAATTTCTGCATAGTTTTACATGTTTAGTGTAGTTAAGACACCCATTTTAAACTTTTTGACATACTTTTCGTAATTTATTACCAAGTTCGGAAAACAACCCGTAAAGCCAAGAGAATATAAATCACTCATCCTAAACTTTATACTGCAATAAATTTCGCTTCGAAACACTTCGTGCAACGTGCGATGTTTTATAAAACTTTAAAGAACATAATCATCAATATTTTAAGGCTGTTTTTCATATTCATAGCCTTATATAAGTCAGTGTTGCGGGCGATGCGTTATAATGTCAAATGTGTCAATTAGCGGGACGTGAACGTGGCACGCGAAACGGGAAAACGTCGACACAAATATATCTACATAATACGTTTTAATCGAAAACATACTTCTTTTATATTGGACTAAGATTCAATTTAGATTGTGTTTTTAACGAATATCACGGTCACCTGTTCCGCCCTACGACTTTATATCATAACAGTCAGAAGTGACTTTCATATACGCACAATATTTTTTTTACTCATTGCATTTCCTTTGTTACACACTCGATGGTGAGTTCTTTATTAATAACGCAAAATATAATCTAGTATCATTGTACTAACTCCTCTGAGCCGTACGTGTCGCTAAATCGTTTCTGGTGCAGGCTACTACAGATATTACCTGTCAGCATTCCTTTTTCCAGATACATATTACTTGGAATTATTCAAGACAACAGTGAATAGGCACTTTCTAGGCAAGCGTGATGCATACTAAAGTGCCAACTTACCATCAAGTCAGCCTTCACTGCACCTATTTTAAAATCAAGAGTGTACGTATAGCTAATAAAAAAGCTTTATGAAGTCTTTCGCATGCTCTGCTCGTGTTTTATTTCTGAATTTTATTGAAACTGCATGTTCTATTCCCGTAGCTGCGGCTATGACCATCGTCGAGTATTATGCCGTAGACATCAGAAGAACTAACAATACGATCTGATTGACTCACTTTCAGGTTTATTCAGGTGTACACTTGTGGATAGCCTCACTAGTTTCGTAGCTATTGGAAGTCCTTCACAATGAGGTCCAGCCAATCGCAACAAGTTCAATATACGAGTACGTAAGGAAAAGCGAGACAGTCAATCAACTAAGTATATAAACTCACGAAATGCTTAGTAGGAAATAGGTAATGAGTTTAAATGACTATAAGTTTATTTATAACGTAACATCACGCCTGTATTCCCCGAAGGGGTAGGCAGAGGAGTGTAGTACACCCCCACATT
>DWEM01002794.1:0-11550 GCA_018245935.1 Agara belti belti | reverse complement strand
ATCAGTGATCATGTAGCATTCAAGTGGTGAAAGAATTTTTGAAATCGGTCCAGTAGTTCTTGAGCCTATTCGTTACACACACACACACAAATCTTTCCTCTTTATAATATTAGTATAGATATTTTATACATAACATTTCATTTGTAGAATATATCAGTATGGGACTTCGAGCTGAATGAAAAGGAGATGGAAGAATTGGCAGCACTGGACCGCGGCGAGGACGGGCGTATCTGTGACTTCAGTTTCTTCGCGGGGGTGGAGAAACATCCCGAGTTCCCCTTTAAAAAATAAATATGTTATAGTTTTGCTTCAAACTAAGAATCAATGCGTATATAAGTACAATAATTCAAGTCAACATTTGCTGACATTGATATACATAACGCCACAAATTTCAAAAAACATCTGGGGCGTTAGCCTTTTAACTGAATGTTAGCCTTTAAACTTTAATTACAAAAAAGAGAAGCATAATAGGACGCTTGGTAGATGTGAAACATTAAAAATATTTTATATATTTTTGGAGGTATTGGGATTTAATAGGGATTGAATATACATTATATAAAAATTTTATGTTACCTTTGCTGACGCTACCGTACCCAGTTGCGCATCGCACACTTGCACACTCATGCACACATTTGCACTCCCTTGAACATATTTGCACAGACTTGCACACACTTGTACACTCTTGCACGCTCTTCCACTTGCACACACACACACACACACACAAACACGTGTAAATTACCGTGTATAGAGTCGAGTGGAGGGAAGCGTCCCCTGAATCGAGGCGACGCCTCGTCCTACAATTTCACTCCCATACCCAGCCAAAAGATGTTCAATAAAAAAATTACCATTTACTATTGGTTTCTTAATTTTCCTATAAATAGCACATAGCGATGTACTAAAATAATAGCAGTGATGTTATTTAAAAAGTACGGCACCACTGTATAAAATGGAAATTACCAAATAGTTAATACATATGTATATCGGTCATAATGATTAAATTACTATGCTCCATTGTACAATTTTTAAAATTTAAAAAAATTAATCACATGTTTTGAGCAGTATCCAAATTGATGAATCAAAGTACTCCAACATTGTATTTCAGACAATTAGAACATAAAGCATTTCTTTGGGATAAGGTGAAATTTTAAATGTATTAACACTCATACTATATGGAACAAATCTTCAAAAAACAAGATATTTATTTGCTAATAATATAACTGGCAGAAGCTATCAAAGTATAGTTTACTTGATGAAACGCGGAACTTTATGAGTGACAGTCAGTTTAAGAGCGAAAGTTAATCGCCTCCTTTCAGCTTTAGCGCGCTAAGTTATCATTGTTTCTTGAAAGATTTCATTATTCTAGTCGGACATTTAAAGCGACATTGAATGCTCATTGCGTTGGAGTGAACAAAAATCACTCTTGCCTGCGTCATTACGGATCAAGGACCCAGTAAAGGTCGCTTCCTGACGTAACGCTATTTCACTTTCAGCATCGACAGCTATTGTAGTAAGACACTAAACCGATGATAGCGTCGATGCTATGCATAGTATCAGTACTGAATAGTACCGTAAATATTGTTCTTCATCAATTGTATTGCTTTAGTATTACTTACGCTTTTCGATTGATAGTATCCATAGTAGGTACATGTAAGGTAGATAGGTCAGATGTCAACACTATCGGTATAATGACTAGTTAATCGGAATTATGACTAGCTGCATCGATAGAAAGCCACCATAGTTTGGAGCATTTATACGCAAATGATATGTTTAGTACGATATGATTAACGAGAATTGATAGTTAGTTCTCTTTGCAGGAATTTTAATAAAACATCGGTCAAAAGCTTAAAATGACAATAAAGTTCAATCATTTTATAAAAAATTGCACTATACCTAATGTAAATGGTCACTGAGGCATTATTGAATAAATTATTTAATTTATACGCATAAATAAATCTAATTATCATTGCAATGAGTATAAACACGAATATCGCACCTGCCTGCTAATTTTAGTGTTGTGAATTAAATTCTTATTAAAGATTTGAATATAAAACATATTAATTTAGCGCGGCATACGTATGGCGGACATGTCTCGATTGGCGATCCAGCGTCGAAAAACCTAAATTACTTAAGCTAGCAACATGAAATGAACAGGATTCCTTTTATAACATAGGTAAGCAGTGTGGAAGGATTTTTTGAAAAGTTGGTGACCCCAATCGAAATAAAAACGTATTTCTCAAAATCATCTTTATAAATGTTAATGCTTACTGCTGCTGAAAACACTGAAAGTTCCGACGCAAAGAAAAAATTTAAGCTTACTTACGGGCTAAGTTGGATAATAGTTACTGCTTCAACATAATATTTACAATTTGAAATTACATAACAAGCAACATCAACGTCGATATACTCAACGGAACCACTCACCGACCAATTCATGACTACGTTTTCTTGCGGAATAAATTTAATACATATACCTACACAGTATAAAACACAATACTTGTACAATACCAAGGAACTACGTGTTACACTTAATAGAAATTGACATTTCATTGTTTTTACTTTTCAGTAGGGCTAATTCAGTCAAGTAACGAACCCCGGACTCTCTATACGTGCTCAAGCCGATATCGTAGTGATCTGTAGTGCTAGTGATTAAAACATGTCGTATATATTAAAAGGCTTTGTCAAGTTGTATTACTACCTGAATGAAGATATCGCGGGTACCGAGAAAACTAATTTCTAATTTGATTTGGAAATAATTATTTGCAACTCGTGCAAAAATTTTAAATTGTCAAGTGTGTTGGTGTCTTAGACGTTCCTCATTTTTAAATATGAATATTTATGTGTAAATAAATTAAGACATGACAACACAAAAATCTCCACTTAAAACATATGCTACTTTAACGCTGGTAGACAAGATAGAAGGAAAAGTATTTCTTTAATTATTATATGAAATAGTAGATTCGCCCGCGGCGTCACACGCGCAGGGGACTATATTTCAATAAACCATGCAGCACTATTTTTAAGTATTTTTTTAAATCTATGCCTATGCATATTTGCAGAAAATCTATAAAGGAAATCAAAAACAATAAAAACTTTCAACCACTGTTTTACCCCCTTAGGGGCAAAATGTTCAAAAACTAATAAACACATCTTTTTTATGCACCAAAACTGTACTTGGATCTAAGATATTTATGACACAGTCAGAGCACGTTAAACTACGACTCACGATGATTTCTGTAAGTACATTAAGTCTTTAATATTTCTAGATCCGCGGACACAAAATTGGCCGTTGATGCGAACCCCGTGGCCCGGGCTTGTCTTGGTGACGTTGTACTTGTTGACGGTGCTGCAATGGTTGCCGAACTACATGAGCAAGCGTCCCGCCTTCGATCTGCGACGGCTGATCGCATTTTATAATATCATACAAATATTCTCTTGCGGCTATGTCGTGTATTATGTAAGTTGTCAATTCTTTTTCAAAACCGTAAGCATTTTAAATTGTCTTTTTGGAAAAATAAATGTAAAAATGATCTACACCTACCCTTGTTCCCATTGTGTACGGATATAAAAACATAACATTGTTCAATTTAAGTGATTGTTGGTCGTAAATTTTGATACAAATTATTCCCTGAAAAATGCTCTAATTGGCAACGAAAGTCTCTTCGAAGTAAATTAGTATCTACCAAATTGAAATTGGTTCTGCTGTATTCTGATACAGCACGTTAGGTAGATGAAATAAACTGAAAAACATTATGAAAATACGTACTTGGAATTTCATAATGTGCACACAACATTAAAAGTAAAGCCTCTATTTCAAAATCACATATAGACAAAATTTATCAATCTACTTTTAACAGAGTTCAAAAAGGAGGAGATACTCAATTCGTCTGTAATTTTTTTACACAATACGTTACATCTATACATTGAGCAATAATTATAATTTCGATTCCAGAGTCTGACACTGGGCTGGCTCAGTCACTACTCGATATTTTGTCAGCCAGTGGACGAGGGCCCAAACGGCGTGGAATATGCTTGGAACGTCTGCTACGCGTACTTCATTATAAAAGTTATTGACCTCATCGACACCGTACGTCGTTAAAAACAATTGATTTAATTACTTTTTGAAATAAATTTTAGCGAAGCCTTTTCCATCGCGTTGCTCCAGAGTCGACCATATCTATATAAACCCATAAAAAAAAAACAAAAAAAAAAAAAAAAATATAAACCCATACAGCATTATTGGCAAAAATGTCTATCGCAATTTGTAACCGTTCTGAACGACAACGAAATCGAAGTGATTGAACAATGACGACACCGAAACACTGTTGAAAATGCCGTCAAAAGTAGAGTTCATCTGTCCAAGAATCGTCAGTGTCTCTCTTAACTTAGGATTTTTGGCGATCTATCACAAAATATGGATGGAAGAACATAATAAATAAATATCTTTATTGTCACATTTACAACTGTCTTCGTTTTAAAAATAAGAAATTGTTAAATTACATTAAACAGCCGTTTCTTAAAGAGCATTAATGATGAAAGCTTTTTATAGAATGGACCCTAATTTATTTATAGTTCAAATGTTGCTTTTAGGTGTTTTTTGTGCTGCGGAAAAAGCAAAATCAAGTATCATTCCTTCACATCTACCATCATTTCGGAATGGTGCTAGTTTCATGGGGCATGGTGAAGTGGGTTCCAGGTATGTAACCTTATTTAGACCACAATCAAAATCTTATTTCAATATTAGCTGTGCCCAGCGGTGTTACCCGCATAGATTTCGATCCAGTGAGAATTTTGCAATACATAATAAGTAGCCTACATGTTGCCCTATAACCACCTCTATCTTGCAGTCGAAGTCTCATCAAAATCGGTTCAGGCGTTCCAGAGATTACCTCGGCCAAACAGAGACTGACAAAAATTTTAAAAAGTTTGATTGTGTTTCCGTATCGTGTAAATTACTATAAGCGAAAGGAGGAGGTTCTCAATTCGTCTGTATTTTTTTTTAAATCACAGACAGACACTTTAATTTTATTTATATGTATAGATTTATAATATTCTCCTGTTGTACCAAATCTTTAATTTAAATTCTTTCTACAGGCGGACACGGCACATTTATTGTTTTAATCAATTCACTTGTTCACATTGTAATGTATTCATACTACTTGCTCACGACATGGGACGACTCCTACAAGCGTTCGCTCTGGTGGAAAAAATATGTGACACAAATTCAAATTGTAAGTAAAAAACGATGTAATAAAATCTACAAAATAAATATTTAAAAACGTACCAATTATGCGCTATGACGGATACTTACTAGAATTTTCTTAAATTGACAAGCATCAAGCAACTTTTGTATCGTCAGAAAATTTGTACGAACGATTTGTTGGGAGCAATCGCGAAACTTCTAGCAAAAACATCGTTCATTTCATTCGTTCTACGCTCGATCCTGTATACGAACCTTCTACAAATGAACTTTGAGGCCGCTCTTTACAGCGACAGGTCGACGGAAGTCAAGTTCTATTCGTTATATTAACAGTATTACGGCAACACTTAAAAAGCGGACCCTCTTCTATAAACTATAGATATTCTATTATAAAGTAATACAATTTTGAATTTAATAATTGTTTTTTTTTCGATTTCAGTTGCAGTTTACAATTGTCCTGTTCCATTTCATAGTGCTGGCGATGGCCAATGACTGTAATTTTCCACGTTTCCCGGCGTTCATTCTTATCCCTCAAAATCTCTTCATGGTGTTGTTGTTCGGCGACTTCTATTATAAAGCTTATATCAAAACTAAAAAGGATTAATATAATGTAAAAATGTAAAATAAAATCAAAGTAAATTAGTTTGTTTCTATTGGCATCATCCAAAATGTCCTCCCCATATCAAACAGCATCCCCACATCAAATAGCATCACCACGTCAAACAGCATCCCCACATCAAATAGCATCACCACATAAAATACAATCACCACATCAAATAGCATCACCACATCAAATAGCATCATCACATCAAATAACATCCCTACATCAAATAGCATCACCACATCAAATAGGGTGCAGCGCTGAGTCTCCACAAACAAGTATACATACATATATATATATATATATATTATATATAAACTGTTCTACCATTTCCATAATCACAATTTAATAAGTTCTTCAAGAATACATGATAAAGGATAGGATAGGGAAAAAGTATACTTACCAATCAAATATGTTATATAACAATCATTACCCATTAAACTGAAATAGACAAACTAAAACAAACTCTACTTCAAAATATTTTTAATCCAAATTATTATATTATTGCGCTTAGCACCAATTGACAAATATTGAATATTTGTGTATTTATAACAATAACTAGAGTTATAATATTAGAATGTGACGGTTCATTTTGAGAATTATTTAAATAACGCAAGTGAAAATTGTAGTCAATATTAATACACAATGTTATAGCTGACTAAGTCTACTAAAAAGATTTTGCTTTACGAGATCTATAACATTGGCTTGACTGAAAGCATCAATTACTGCTTTAGTAAGACAAAGGTTACCGGTAGCGCCATCTACGTCATCTTCATCGACCTGCTTGTCTTTGTTAGTAAACTCTTTAAGATTCGCTTTCAGCAAATCTATAAGTTGTTCATTGGTAATCATTGGAACTATTTCTATCTTATTTTGTGGATTTTCAAGCAAGGTTTTGAGATCAAATTCCTCCGGCGCTGAATCATCCGGATTATCCTCGCGAGTCTTCTGTCGCTTGATACGGTGTAATTTACGCTTTTTATCCAAGTACGTTTTGGCAACTGCCTCCAGCTGCAAGAATAACACTGCCAAAGGCGTATCTGATATATCATCCTGTAATATTAATACATTTTATTGAACTATCATCAGACAAATAGTTATGAAGTTATATTTAATAGTTATTTTTATATATCAGTTATATTAAGCGATAAACTGCACGATCTATGACTAAGTAGCTGAGTAATAAATTCTATAGATCAATTAACAGACTAGACATTACGCGTATGTAGCGCTTACATCAGGCAGCTTACCTCATTGGGATTGACTAATAACTTCGCAGTTTCCTGTGGCAAATCCTTGCACAACTGAGCGACTAATATTTTAATGAGCGCTTCTGACACCTGAGCTGATGCGTCCTTTTCCTAAAAACATGAACTTCGTACAGTCACACCTCACGTTTATGAATTTTTAAATGAACAATTTAATAATAATCAACAATATTCGAGCAATTACTGGATTTTGTTGTATGATTATTATTTTTAAGTTTATCTGTCCTTGTCTTGTTTCCATATATCCATATCATTCGCAGGCAATTTGACATCTCAATCGGGAATTTCAAATTGTATTCCGATTGATTTAGTATGTTATCTGTTTGCATCAACATTACACTCACTACAAACTAAACATCACGGCTAGTCAGATCATGGGTGAGCAGCTTCTAATAGCAGGTCTTGTACAAACTTTTCTGTTTCGAAGAACACATTATATAGTCAGACTTAATAGTAATAGCACTTAGAAATGGAATAGGCAATTTCTAGGCAAGTATGCTACTTCTTAGATTACACCTTAAATACTATCTGGTAAGCTCATAGTCAGGTGCAAGCCGATTTGGTGTATAAAAAAAAGTTGTTCTTTTCAAACAGCCAGTACTAAGCTGCCATTGATATTGAAGTCCCTAATCGCCAGAATCCTCATCTGCGCTGGGGCAGCGTGTTAGAGTATGCTGCACATATTCTGCTATATTTAACGGAACATTTTTTTTTAGCTATATATATCCATACATAGCAGTAAATGTTGCCATGAAATAAATCAACACAAAGAGTGATTGTTCAAATCAAAGTTCATATTCCAATAGGGAAGATTGATTTAAAAAGGTACTTACATGTGGAAGCCATATGTTAACAGCAATATTCAGTGAATCGACATTCTGTACATAGTGCCACCAACCACGAGGAACTAAGAGAGCATCGCCCGCCGAAAGCTCAACCATGCGGGCTCCTGTCAAACCTGAAACAGACAAGTAATCAACTGACACAAATAAATAAAAAGTGTCCAGTGTCAGTAATGTCAATAACTGGTCTCTTGGTCTACTGCTTAGAGAACTTGACTGCTAAACCCGAGGCAATGGATTCCATACCCGCACAGGGAAAAAATTGGTATATGGGTGGAATAAAAATATCTATATGTGTATTATAAAGCAAGTATGTATGTATGTAGTTAGTTCAGGCTCTGCCTAGTTTGGGATAAGATGACCGTGTGTGAGGGTGTCCTAAGATATTATTATTATTATAAAAAACAAAACCAAAAATGTGACTGTATTTCAACCAGTAAAAATGTAGTAAAAACCAGTAAAATATGTAAAAATTTACTTAAAAAGTATTTAAAAAAAAACCTAACCTAGCCACCACACTGATGGTAAAGACATATTGAATTGGTGGTAAAAATACACTTTCTATTTGCTATTTACCATGGAAACTATCTAAGTTACTTGGGCAGTAGAAATTCAGTTCACTATAAACACTGGACTCTTCATAAGGTACTCTCGTGGGCTTCAACCCACCCGTCTCTGGTGGGAACAGGAGCCATCTCTTTCTGTAAAATTAGTAATACCCCTGTAAGTTGTTTCTTTGTCTTGTGAAGTAAATAAGTTTATCAGCAATCAGTATCAACATCATATCAAAACATAAATTTATGGATATAGGAATCATCTGAACATCACCGCAACCCGTTGTCCTATTCTTATTAGATCCTATTCTCAAGATGTCGAATAATAAGAAAAATTACAGTAATAAAACAAGTTAGAAAATATTGATGAATAGACCAAGTGTTGACTTTAGAGTTCAGTTTGAGAGTGTTTTAAATATCAATTCTCTTACCTTCCAAATAATTGTGCAATAATGTTGTAACCATATGTGTCTTGATGGCAGGGGGTATGTGATCCTTTGCTGCCCACCCATAGTGTGCTGTCTGTTGCCCCTTTGTCAGGATATCCAAATTGCTTCCAAGATAACTCCTACAAACATTTTGACAATATATAACAAAATTAACAATTACAGCCAGAATATTAAGACAAACTTGTTATGGTTTACTATATTATTTAATTTAATTTTATATTAAACAGACCAGCTATTTTGCAATATCTACACAAATTTAAAACTGTATAACAGGACACAATTATGTAAAATCAGTTTATCATCTAAAATAAAAAAATATACATTTTTAATATTAAAGCTTAATAGTTTCCAGTAATTATCATTAATAAATTGTATCTAAAGACTTTTATAATGACTTAAGAAGGTTTAGTTTTCAGGAAACAGACTAAAAAGATCTGAATATTTCTTATCATAGGTTAGCTGTGAATGTAAACCATACAAGTGAAGGGAATTACTCATTTTGTTATTACTGAGCAACAACTATAGTGATTATAAGTATAAAATGTTTTATATCTTTTTATATAAATTCACTAATAAAATTACTTTTTTCATCACTATAAATATTCACCTTACATAACGCACTGTCCGACGATAACCATTGATGAATATATTTATAGTCAAAGTACATCCATTCGTCACCGCTAGATTTTTGTAGAAAATCTTTGAAATGCAGCGATTTTACCGCGCAACGTCTTTCCCAACACGGTTCGTCAGAAACAAAATCTTTTTGTAAACAACGAAATGGTATTTCTTTATTCCCAAATAATGAACACCATTTTTCCTCATTCCATTGGCTTATACTCCAGCTTGAAACAAAACTTGGAAACACTAAAGGAACTGTAGATCTAGTAGTCAAACTTCGAATCGAATCTTCGCTAAGAATAGGTGCCATCATTATCAAATTATAAAAAATATAAAATTCACCGTTCGTCACTTTTATATAAGTTAGTTCAATGAATTAGTAAAGACGAACAACTATATCGGTATGCACCTTGCACATGCATCAACATCTTTGTTTTAATAAATAATGCCTCACAATAATCAAATGACAACTCCAGCTGTTTCATCTCCTTTCAATAATATACAAGAAATTAATGACACTGACGTTTAATTGGACAATTTATTGACAGATCCACAATATGCTTACAACGCTTATTATAAATGTTATTTTTTTCATTGCTGCAATGTTTTACTTTTGTACTAAACTGTTTTGAATCTTTAATTTTTGAATAATTTACTTAATTTAATATTTTGTAATAAATTACAAATATATGTTTGGCAGTACAAAAGTCTCAAGACCAATGAAGCTCATAAAGAAAGTGTTCCAACTATTTTTGTTTACAAACATAGACAAGATACAAGTAAGCCTTTCATTTTTGTCATTTCAAAAAATTCTAAATAACATGTACTTTTGTTATACTGAACTACAGAACACAAATAAAGTAGAATGTCTACAGACGTAGTATCAACATTTTTTTCGAGTGAACCAGCAAAGTCCTATAACCCTGAGAGATCATGCGACATAAGCGATGATTTCCTTCATCTCATAGACGAACTCAATATTTCCCTTCAAAGTTTTTCTATGCCAGACTCCGTGAAATGCGTTTATAATCCTACTATTTACGCTAGATATACGTTTGAAATGTATGTACGGAAATATTGCAACACAAAGAAACGTATAATGTTTTTCGGAATGAACCCAGGACCATTTGGGATGTCCCAGACTGGAGTAAGTTTAAACAGTTTAACAGATTAATAGATTTCTTATAAATGTCGAATAGAAAACAACAGTACTTAATCTGCTGCTCAACAGACAATTTGTCCATGATGGTGGTACTTTTACAGTTAAGCCTTAGGCATAGGGTTATTATTCTTGCATCGACTTAATTCATTTTGCATACAATGTTTTCATTATTACTATAATATATGGACTCATTGTCGCATTTATTCAGTGTATTGAATAAGATAGGACATACCCACCTCATAATGTTGTCATCCTATTGTCGGATATATGTACATATTTAGGAGCATAATCTGTTGCCCTAGAAGCCTGACTCATGATGCAAATAACATTAAACAGATGTTATCAGCAGACAATGTTATGTTAATCCACAACATAATTGTACTATGGACGCACCAGAGTATTGTGCTGGATAATTGACTTCGTTTTTGAAATTGGATGAGATTCATAATATATTAGCAAGTGTAACTTATATAATATTTGTTGTTGTTGTTATTTATATTCTTTCTTTATAATGAATAATGATTTAATCTTGCTTGTCTTAGTAAAAATGCTGAGGTGCAAGTCACTAGTGTGATGATTCGTTTCAGGTGCCTTTTGGTGAAATATCTTCAGTGAGAGACTGGTTGGGTATAGAAGGGCCCGTGGGTAAGCCACCGCAGGAGATAAAGACAAGACCTGTCAATGGTTTTAACTGTACTCGAACGGAGGTACTTACTACATTGTTGTATATAACCAAAAAATTAATCATATCAATCATATCTGCCTCGTTGGTCGAGCGGTTGTGACTGCCTCGTTGGTCGAGCGGTTGTTAGCGCGACTGCCGATCGGGAGGTCCTGGGTTCAAATCCCGGGTCGG